>JAESVK010001325.1:1009643-1045168 GCA_017140935.1 Hamamelis virginiana | reverse complement strand
GCCTTTGTTCTTTTTCTTTCACCATTTTCCTTTGAATGGCTTTAGGTTACTAAAGGAACAGTATTACTGACAGAATCTGTGGATATGGGGAACATCTTAGGACCTACTGCTTTTGTAATCTAGAGTAAAGGACCACAGAAGCAGAATGAAACAAACATTTTTCTGGTTTGAATTCAAACATCTCTCTCTCTCTCTCTCTCTCTCTCTCTGTGTGTGTGGGCGCGCGCGCGGGGATGGTTGATGCCTTGTGTGAGGTCATGTGAACCATATCCAGATTCTCTGTTTTTTTTTCCCCATATTGCTCAATCTTTATTTTTAATTCATTCTTTTATTGCCTATCTACCCGTTGATTTGCAGACACATACTTAGTGACAAATCCGAATCTTGCTCAGAAAATTTCAATCGGAGGGCCAATTAATCCTTTATTTTTACAATGGGTTTTCTCAATTATTACGTGAGCATTAGCAAAATTGGATGGGGGAACATGCTGGAAGTCATCAAGCTTTATATTCTCTCTCAGTGATCACATAAAATCCAGAAATGCGCATTCTAGTCCGAGTGATCTGTTACATTAGTCCTAACCAGCACAGTTATGATCAGTCTTTACTGTTCGTATATCAATTCAACAAACCAACTCTCTCTCATCTTATTTTCAAGTGGTGCTACATTAATTTCTTTTGAGAGAGTGCGTACAACTTTTAAGGGAACAGTAGGGGGGATACGAATAATTTCAGAATAAAACAATGGGCATTTAAAGCTTTCTATATTTATATAATCTGGTGCTTGCCAAGGAAGCAGGGATATATAAAAAGAAGCTTTATAATGAAAGTGATTCTCTCTTAGTGGATCAAGTGCTTAAAAGAAGGAACCCAATTCCATTGATTGTCACATATGTTATTCTTATTATTATTTTAAGAACTATCAAGCCCTCCAGACTCTAAGGCTTAAAAGATACACTTTCCAAGCTGGATAGCAAAATTAACTTTGCTGATGACCCACAAGCTTCTTCCAATACACAATACATACATGCATACATATATTCTTTACTGTGCATAAATGCAGGAGCAGTCATGGTTTTGATGATTCCATACTTCTTAACCAAGATAAAAGATTGCATTTTCTACAGTGTGGAAAGTACAGAACAAATTAGAAAGGTGAAAAAGTTCTTCCATTTGCACATTTCTTTCATCTGAAGATAACAGAACAACTAGCTTATTTTTCCTTAGCACAGTAGTAGACTTTTTGAACTTCTAAAATTTTCTTTCATATTGGAAAAATATCAATGTGAAGAAAAAGCTCAAACCTTGGCATTATAATTCAGTTTCAAAGTTGGAATTCGACCCATCGAACTTGGATCACAATCTACAATGACACATAAAACAGAAACCATGCCAAAAAATAGATCAACCAAGTCCCTGCAAAACCACCAAGACAATACAAATATTAGAACATAAATATAAAAGACTTGAGGAAAAAAAAATGCAAAAATAAAGAGCTATATGGATATATAATTGGTTACCACTCTGCCATGATGGGAGAAGTTTTATGCCATTGTTCCAAGAAGCCCCAAAGAAGCAATCCGTCGTTGTATTGAACCAACCGGGACAATTACAAACAAACGAATTGTAATCACCAGTATAGCCGCAAACTCCACCGCTTCTCTCACAAGAAGCACACAAGCTTGGATAATCATTATCAACATTAAACTTATACTTAAGTGCCACCCCATAGTTCCAATTCTCTGGGTTAGATTCTTGGGCATTATAGCTATAAAACCCAGAATATGAGGTGCACTGCAACTTCTGTAAATCCATTTCAAATGCTGGTCCAAGATCTACAGGTGTGTAAACACAACATGTAGAAATTGGAAGACTAAGTGTACTAATTGCTCTGCAAGAATATAGGAGACTACAAATGGCTGCACCCTCATCGTCACATAGAGGAATTGCAGAGTTGTTTCCACCATTAGAGAGGCCATTTGTTAATTTGTAAATAGGTGATGAAGTAATGGAGCAGTCAAGGAGGGCAAAGACATTATTGTCATGGAAAGTGAAGGGGGCATTCCAATCTAGGCCAAAGCCTTTGCTTGGCTGTGAGCAAGAGCAAGTTGTCATCGTGGGATCTGAGATATAAATGACTTGATTGTAGTAATCAATTGTGGTAATTGGGTAGCAGCCAGTGTGGGTTGTTAAGGTGAGTTTTTGTTGGTTGCAAGTTACATATTGTTGGAATCGTCGGTCGCCACAGCCCGGGCCTGTGCCAAATGGATATTTGATGAGTTGATTGCCACAGGTTTTTTGGCAGGATTGGGATGATATTTGCCAAGGGAGACAAATGAGAGCAATGAGGGACAGTAGAGTGGTGGAACAATGCATTAGCTTCATTTTTTTTTTGGCTATAGATGTGTGTGTGTGTGTAAGAGAGAGAGAGAGAGAGAGAAGATGGTGTGAAGAGAGGGGAAGAGAAGATGAGATATGAAATGTGGTTTGTTATATATATAATTGTGGAAGCAGCAAGCTAATAAGTATTTACTTTTGGGTAAGAGGAAGGAAGCAATGAAGCATGTGCTTTTGTTTTATGGGAGATAGCTAGGTTTTGTTACTTTCGGTGTTAGGCTGGCTAGCTTTTGGTTTCTATGCCTTTTTCCCTGTTATTAGACCTTGGTTTCATAACTCTTTCTAGCTCTGAACTTGGACTTAATTTGGAGGTAAACTTGGGAGATTTCAATATCTCCATGTTTGGTTGCCAAGAAATAGTGGAAGTAAAGATCACATCTTCTATCGATTTGATTCCTGGCAGAAAGGTCAACTAGATAATTGTATACAACTCCAAGTTTAGCGATCTGCTCTCTCATTGACCAAACAATCAAAAATGCATTTTTCCTTTTCCCCCCTCCATATTCTTGGCCATGTTAAAATAATTGTTTTTTTCTTATAGCTACTTAAAATGCATGGTAATGGGCAGATTCATAATTAAAGATTTCTTTTCAAACTAACTGTTAGCTGATTTATTTAAAAATCGAATAACACTAATAGAGTAAAGACCCGTTTTCAAAATTCTTAAAGATACCCTAATTAATTACTCATTATTAATGCCTACAAATTCACATTACATAACTAGTTAAGTTGTCAGTGCTGCATCCCCCAACCCCATTTTCCATTTTTATAAATGTAAACAAACCATTTTTTATTATTTTCTCATATAACTAACACCCCTACCTACCCTAGTGCCCCCCATCCCCACCCATAAATTAAGGGTAACCAGTGTCTTTCATTTTTGAAGGTCCATATGATTGCTTTAAAGCTTTTCAATGAGTGCCCACTCACTGCAACTTCAACAATCACCCAAAAAAAAGGAGTACAGAAATGGGGTTGAAGAATGCTGATGTAATTAGTCTTATTCATCCTTATCAATAAAATCCTGCATTTCTTGAAATTAACATTGGGACTGTTGGGGTTTGGATTCGCTGTTGATCGGCTCGCTGCTGATCGCGGTGTTGATTCATCCAGTGTGGTGAAGTCCATGCTAATATCATAATATAAAGTAACAATCAATAGGAAATTCAAACATCTTAGCCGACTTTAAATATAAAAAATACAAAAAAGCTAATAGACCTCCATATGACCAATTACAAAATAAATTTTAAAAAATAGACGTTGGATTAAAGACTACTCTTATGTATGTTAGATCTGCCAAAAATCTCAGTAATTCTACGGTCAGTTTCTGGAGAAAATAAATGATGATATTTTGAAGAACTAAATCCCAGTTTTCCACAGTGATATTTTTTCAAAAACTAACTGTTGGATCACTATGATTATTGCTAAAAAAAGTGAGTAAAAAACATAGGATTATTGCTCAAAAATATTTGTCCTTTATTGCTCAAGTGAAAATGACCACTGGATTCACTCCAAGGGACATGTGGCATCATCTGGATGGATTAACACTGTGATCAACAGCAAGTCGATCAACAGCAAATCCAAATGCGGGACTCATGAGCCTTTCATTTGAGCTAAAGCACAATGGCATAGAATATGAAATCAAAATCAGATTAATACTGCAATTTCTAAAACACTGATAAAAATCAATAAAATAATACTATTTCATTCAATTTTTTCCATATATATCTTAATTGGCATTTGATGTATGGTTTACATCAATAAATGTAATATTTTTAAATATATTATGCTATTAGAAGGTGATCTAATAAAAAAATATTTTTCCCTCTCAAGATTTTTGATAAAATATATTCCATTGACTTCGTACAATTTAACAATGCATTGGATCATGGTCAGTTGTATCATTTACTAGTACATGTGAAATCAACTTGGACTCGCATCCCTATATATATGCTATATAGATCTAGAAGTGCAGTGCAATTTCCTGGAATTCTCTCCTCGAATCTCCTCTTCCTATATATGTTATATATTTATTTATATTTATTTACTGAAGTCTAAAGATGATCAACTCTGGTCTTGAAGATTTCAACTTTAGTAAAATAAATTCATTAGAGAGGTGGAAGAAAGTTTCTTCTTCCCAATGTCTTGTTAAAAATGAATTGGTAGTATTATAAAAAGAAAAGAAAATTATCTAATAGTCCCATTTTGAGTTCTTTTTTATTCAAATATTTTATCATCTTTTATTTTATCCAGAAGTCCAAATTTAAGTCTTATTTTATCCAAAAGTTCAAAAAATTGATCTATGCAAAAGTTTTCCAAGTACTTCCAAAAAATTGATCTGTGCATCAGTTTTCTGCAAAATGATCAGTTTATGCAAAATCGAAAAACAAATTGTGCGTTGCTTATTAAAAAGGATTTTTGGGTAAAGTGAAAAGATGATGAGATTTTTGGATGAACAAAGTTTACAAATATGACTTATGGGTAAACACCCCAAAAAAGAATCAGTTTAGGGTTTGTAACTCCATGGGGACGTATAAAGCACTACAAGAAATAGGAGTAATTGCAACAAGATTTTGCAACGGAATGGAGAGTTGTTGCAAGAATTCAATTTTTGCAACCGAAAAAGCCATTGTAACTAAACTATTATGGCCTATTTCTGAGTTTCTCTTCCACCTAGGGATGTTAATGGGATGGGTTAAAAGGGTAACCCGCCCCGTCCCGCCCCTATTAGGAAGGGTTTGGGAAATAGATTCGAAAACCCTATAGGGTTTGGGAAAAAAATTAAAAACCTATAGGGTTTGAGACGGGAATGAGATATGGCTTCTCCAACCTGTCCCGCCTCGAATATCTATGTATATATAATTATACTAAAATATTTTCCATTTATTCACAATATTTAGTGTTTTAAGATTTTTATCATTTCTATTTTTTTCTATTCTTTTCACCAATTTAGTGTGTATAAATATATATTTTAACTACAAATATCTATAATTCAATATAGAAATCAAAATTTGTTGAGATTATGGTTAGGGTTCATTCCAAAATAAAATAAAATTGAAGTTTAAAAAATATTTTAATTATTTTCTTAAACCAGATCGGAAAACCCGCCCCATCCCGTCCCGTCCCGCATAATTCTTGCCCCTCCCCGTCCCGTTTTAAGTTGGGATTAGGACGGGTTTGTGAAATGATTTTTATTCACGGGACAAGATTGAGAAAGCAAAAACCGCCCCCCCTGCCCCATTGACATCCCTACTTCCACCGTTGCAATTTTGCACAAAGTATAAAAAAAATTATTATTTTTTTTTTACTTTTTATTTTAATTGCGGCAAGATTAACCCTCACAAAGTTAAAAATAAATATTTTTATTACTCCATATAGTAAATCGAAATTAAAAATATTTTTTTAACACAATAATACAAGTAATTGCAATAGGAAATGCGGTTGGAATGTTTCCCCCCAAAAAACCCATCTCGCTCAGTGTTCCCTTTCTCCCTTTTCCCTTCCCCTTTCCCTTTCCCTCTGTGTACCGATCAGGGTTTCAATTTAATGGAACCCTCCCACCACCAATCACCCATATCGGCGTGCTGACTTAATTCCGACCATTGTTGCATTTGCATCTCCACCGCCATCTTCCCGCCCCACTCTCTCGCTCTCGCTCTCTCTCTCCCTCTGCATGCAGCTTCAGCTGCCTTCTCATGCTCAATCGATTGAGCATATCCCTCACTCCAGCAACGAAGCTCATATTTCCCTCTCATTCTCTCTCAATCGGACGTTGAATCCTTCTAAAAAACCTAGGGTTTCCTAATCTCTCTCCGCCTACACCAAGACGTGGTTGGGATGAAGCTCTTTCACACTCCCCCTCCTCAGTGAAGAAGATATGCAGTCATTCAAGCCCTTACAGAAGCATCAACATCAATAAACTAATCTAAGGTAAGATATTGCATATTGGGTCAACCACTGTCCGTTTTGTATTTGTTGATGATTAAGGGTTCTAGATTTTTTGTGGGTTCTATAAAAAGACTGATTTTTTCTTTTGATTTCTTTACTATTTTTGTTCAAGATATACTAGGTCCTGAGAAAATCTTGGATATTTTCCCACAAGCATGAAAAAAAAAAAATTTTGAAAGAAGCAAAATTTTTGAAAAAGCACAGGGGCTCCAAGCTTTTGTGGTTGTTTAGTTTGACTCTTGCTGGGTTTCATTATTCATATGTAAATTGGGTTTCAATTTGAAATATGGGAATCTATTCTATCTGAAATATCTAAATACGTTTTATGCTTGTTTTCCTTCTTTTCACAATACTGTGAACAATTCTCTGTTCTTAAGAGTACATGGCCAAAAAGTGGGAGCTTTGATAGATATTCTTCATCTAATTCAGTATCCTTGCATTTGGGCAAGTTCTTAAAACCTGGTGGTTTTCAATGAAATTGACTTTTGAAAACAAGAAATTCTCAAAAAATTTCATTTTGAAATTGCGAACTGTTTTCACTTCAACTACCAAACAGGTCCTTGGTTTTCCAAATCCAGGTCAAGTTCTCCAATTGAAAGTCCCTCAATTTCTGCTATCAAAGCCCAAGGCAATTGAAAAATTCTCCATTATTTGTCCCAACCACAAGTCAGTAGCCACAACCCACCCAATCATTCTCTAGACCCAACAATGGCCCAAGAATAAGACCACATAATTGGCCTAACCAATTGCCCCTCCAATCCATTATCTAATCTAGGCATGTGTAAACACTGACTAGAATTCAGAAAAGGCGAGAAAGGAAAATTAGCATATTTACCATAAGCACTATGAACAAATTTATAAAAATTTACGTGCAAAAATGAATTTGGAATTTGAGAATTGATCATTTATCGTGGATGATTGCTTTATAGCTTGATCTAATGTCTGTTTTATATTATTGCTTACTGTTGATTCCTCTTATTAGATGTGTGAGAATGTGCAAAATTATTCTTTCATTAGTAACCCTTTTCATGCCAGGCTTTGACAAGTCCGAGATCAAGCTATACAAGTATGTCTTTATACTCCTTATTTATTTATTTATTTTTATTCTTTTTGGTTGCTTTTCCATCCCACCATCTTTATCATAGTTCTAGATCTTTTTCTAGTATAAAAGCATTCCAAGGGAAATGGCATGAATGTTCTCATACAGTAAGTTAAAAGAGATGGAACCTTTTCGGTTTCATCAGGTCATCATAAATCAGCTAGAGAGAATGAACTTTTCTCCCTGAATGAATATAGAGAAAATGTGAGCAATCAACATCAACTGAGTTGCTATTTTTTCTTTTTCTTTTGAAGAGAGAAAAATAGAGTGACAGGGAGAAGATTCCACTCTTGAAATGTTTCTTTCAGCTTTTGATTGGGCTCATAGCCTAACTGGAAGTCGTGCATTAATAGAGGACATCATCATGTAGAGTTGAACTGAAAGGATAAGATAGGGTCACTTCTTCGACCATAGATGCTGTTGCTTCAAGTATTAAATAGCTTTAGTGCGGTATAGAATACTAGTGGCTAATATGATTGTTTTTAATTGCATGAGTTTGACAAAGGAGTCTCAATTTCCTGGGACACTGATCTGCATTATGTTATTGTGCATCGTTTTATTTTCTTTATTATTTTTTGGTTTTATTTGCAGATACACAAGCTGATATTATGACCCTGATAATTTCGCAATTATTTGATAAATGCAGTATAGAGGAGGATTTGAATTGCTCGTAGAGGCAGGGGACCAAAGACGCGTCATTTGGCTGCCTTCTGGAATTCAAGGAAAGATTGGAGGGGCCAAGTTTATAGGCAGAAGTCTTGTAATCACAATGCGATAGTATGATTTCTTTTCTTTTGTGCGAATACTTGAGAAAGAGAGGGATATATTGCTTGCTGGGAAGCTGTTAGGAAATCTTCATATTAAAAGTAAAATTGATAAGTCTTCTCATATTTTTAAGAGTGAGAATGAGTGGCGGTCTACAGACTGACCTCTAAATCTATTTCCCTTCAAATTCATGTCTTCACATTCTTTCATCTAAGAGAGAAAAACCATTACTTCTCACTACTATTAATCCTTCACATTTACTCCTTAATTCCATGACATTCTCGACCAAGAATTAAGCCACACCAATTCCACTAAAGGTAGTATTTAGGGACTCGTCACAAATTTTAAACCATATATCTTCACATTTACTTCTTTTTCATTGCGACAGGTGTTGACCGTTGCAACAATTTTTTGCAATGGAAAAAGCTATCGCAATAGCTGTTTTCTTTTTTTTTTTTTGCGACTATAGCAATTGCAACGGAATTGGGAGGGTTAATTCCATTGCAAAAACGGTTTTGCGACAGAAAAATAGCCTACTTGCTACTGAAAATTCTATTGCAATTGATATTTTTTTTGTAGTGATGGCTGAGTCTTGTGAAATATGAGTTCTTTTATTGCTTGACCAAAAAAAAGAAAAAACACATCGTATTGTGTCTGGCGTTCATCAAATTACTGCCAGGTGTGGCTAAAACAAAAAAAATTACTGTCCAGTCAACACAAAAAAAAAAAAAATTGACACCCATATCAGTGGATTTCATTAACTGCACTTAAGGTAGTATAAATCATTGGAGCATTGTAAATGTTAATTGCAATCAAATGTGAAAATACATAGTTTTTTTTTTTTTTTTTGGGTGGGGGGTTTAAGATAAGAAATATATTGAAAAATTAGGTTTCATCACGGGAAAAGGGTCAGCACCCCATAGTAGTAATATAGAGTCAGAAGGGTGCTCATATATACATGCACACTGGTTATCCTGACGGAATATGTGCTTCAACACTACCACCTAAAAGTTTTTAGCAATCATACACAAAGGGTGAGCTGGTGAGACATCATTTTGGATCATACTAACGAAAACTTGATCATTTACGGCCCATTTATATTAACTTTTTTAAAAATCACTTTGGAGTTGAAAGTTTCACTGTGTGAAAGAGGATGTGGTAATCCCTTTTAGACGATTTAAGAAATGATATGATGAGTGGAAAGTTTTTATACTAAAAGTGATTGTGGTAAAGGCTCCAAAGCTCCAACTATTATCACAATCACCAGCAAACTTCTACCACAATCACTCGTAATATGAAATTTTTGACATGATTTGAACATTACGTTAAAGAGATATGTAAAAAAATAATTCTTCAAAAGTGATTTTAAAAAAAGCTATTGCGAACATGGGCTTAAGGACTTTAAAGGAATAGATGACTTGATTGATGACAATACTTATAATTACTAGCAGAGAAATAAGGCCAGAAAATTCTGTAGTGAGAAGAACTGGATTTGGCTTAGCCCGGCCCATGTGCACCTTTAATTACCGGGTCCTCAGTTTGGATTCTGGACTAGGAAGTTTGGAGAGCTGCCAGGCCATAAAATTACAGCGCTACCTCCTTTCTTCTCCGTTTGGAGAGTTGCAAGGAGTGGCTATGTCCCATCTCTGTCTGCGATTCTCGATTATTTTCTTCATCCATTTATAGATTTTATTCTCTGGAAACTTCTAGCATTGAATATGCTGGTTTCGTTTCAAGAGACAAGGTCATGGGCTATGCGTAATCTTGCCTTTTGAGATTGTTCAACCGGTGTTTGATGAAATGCCTGTGAGAAGAATAGTTCCATGGAGCTTGATGAAAAGCTACGTGTTCTCGTATTACTGTTACTTTAAGAAAGGTTTCTAACTTTTTTTTTTTATTATTTGGAAGGATAGATCGTACTCGATGCAGCTATTTAATTAAGGTAATTTGAGTATGGTACCTTTTGCCCTTGAGGTTTGTCATCTGTTAGCATTAAAACCAATCACTGTTTCAAAATCAATGAAAACAGCATGAACTACTGGGTTTGAACTTTCATCGGTTCCGGAACTGATGAATGGTCCATTAGTGCAAATCACAATGTCGAATTATTATGATAGTCTTTTTTGCTATATGTAACTATATGACCACCCGCATTGAATTGAATTATCATTCTAAATGCACATGTTGGTTTACCAGCACATAAAGTGGTTGCTAGTAAAATTTGCTGATGAATTATCATAATAGCAGAGAGTACCTGCTAAAATACTATATATGCGAGTTTTGCATTATGAAGTTATATTCTTATGTGTGCATATTAATGACACTGTTGTTCCTTCTGCAGGTGATGCCTGATGAAGAAGCCTCTTTGCTTTGGTTGTTTTACATGGAGGAAAGCCATTGCATTGTCAAAGGCGGCTTCTCAAAATCTATCATAATGGGTCTCTGTCACAAACATGAAGAGGTGTGCCATCTACTTCACAAGCCATTGCTATCAATTCTTCTCTTATCATCCCCACTTGGGTCTAGCATCAAATCATTTGTTACTCTTTAGAAGATGTTTGTGCCAAAAACTCTCCTCCTTAGGCTTGAGTGATACGAGACCATTTCCAGATTATTCCCCCAAGAAACCTACCATTAGAGACACTGAACTTGTCCATCACATCTCCACCGCCATTAAGCAACGCCGCTCTGATCCCCTTCGCAGCATTCTGAAGCCCTACGAGTCCAAATTCAGGCCTGACCATCTCATTCGGGTTCTCATCAAGATTAGGAACGATTACAAACTGGTTTTAGATTTCTTTGACTGGGTGTGTCTACGAAGAGACCCAACACTGGAAGCCCGCTGCATTGTCATTCAAATTGCAGTGGCTGCAAAGGATCCAAAGATGGCTCGTGGGCTTATTCGTGATTTTTGGTTGAAACCAGATTTGGATATTAGTCATTCTTTTGCTCATTTTGTTGAACGTTTGATATACACTTACAAGGACTGGGGTTCAGATCCTCAGGTTTTCGATATTTTTTTCCAAGTCCTTGCAGAAGCTGGGATGCTCTATGAAGCGAGGAAAGTTTTTGATAAGATGCTGAATTATGGGTTGATCATCTCTGTTGATTCCTGTAACTTATTTCTTTCTCGTCTATCAAACACTTTTGATGGGTTTGAGACTGCATTAAAGGTCTTTAGTGACTTTCTTGAAGTGGGTGTTTGTTGGAATACTACATCATATAATATTATAATCCACTCTCTTTGTCATTTAGGAAAAGTGAAAGAAGCTCACAACTTACTCCTGCAAATGGAGCCAAGGGGCTTTGTGCCTGATGTTATAAGTTATAGTACTGTAATCAATGGGTATTGTCAAGCTGGGGATCTCCAAAGGGTGTTGAAGCTTGTAGAAGAAATGCAAATGAGAGGATTGAAGCCAAACTCATTTACCTACAACAGCATAATCCTTCTTTTGTGTAATAGCGGTAAAGTAGTAGAAGCAGAGAGGGTTCTGATGGAGATGATGACCCAGGATATAAGTCCAGATAATGTGGTCTACACAACTCTTATTGATGGTTTCTGTAAGTTTGGAAATGTTTCAGCAGCATGTAAGCTTTTTTATGAGATGCAGAACCAGAAAATTATTCCTGATTTTATAACATATACTGCTTTGATTTGTGGACTCTGTCAAACTGGAAAGATGATGGAAGCAGATAAGCTCTTCCGTGAAATGCTTAGAAGAGGATTGGAACCGGATGAAGTTACTTATACGGCACTTATTGACGGTTATTGCAAGGCAGGCGATATGAAGGAGGCCTTTTCTTTTCACAACCAAATGGTTCGGAAGGGTCTGAACCCGAATGTTGTCACTTACACAGCACTGGCTGATGGACTGTGTAAACGTGGGGAGGTAGATACTGCGAATGAACTTCTTCATGAGATGTGTAGAAAGGGTCTTGAACTGAATGTCTGCACTTACAACTCGCTTGTTAATGGTCTTTGTAAGGCAGGAAATATAGTGCAAGCTGTGAAGCTGATGGAAGATATGGAAGTGGCAGGATTTCATCCTGATACTATTACTTATACTACTCTAATGGATGCTTATTGTAAGTCAGGGGAGATGGTCAAGGCTCATGAGCTCCTGAGGGAGATGCTGGATAAAGGGCTTCAACCCACGATTGTAACATTTAATGTGCTGATGAATGGGTTTTGTATGTCAGGAATGCTAGAAGACAGTGAGATGTTACTAAAATGGATGTTGGAGAAGGGTATTATGCCAAACACGACCACCTACAATTCTCTTCTGAAGCAGTACTGCATTAAAAATAATATGCGTACAACGACTGAGATTTATAAGGGGATGTGTGCTCAAGGAGTGATACCTGACAGCAACACCTATAACATACTAATAAAAGGGCATTGTAAAGCAAGGAATATGAAAGAAGCATGGTTTTTGCACAGAGAAATGATTGAGAAGGGGTTTAATCTCACAGCTAGTTCTTACAATGCACTCATCAAGGGTTTCTTTAAGAGAAAGAAATTTTTGGAGGCAAGGGAACTCTTTGAACAGATGAGGAGAGAAGGATTGGTTGCAGATAAAGAAGTATACAGCATTTTTGTTGATATAAACTATGATGAAGGGAACATGGAAATGACTCTTGAGCTTTGTGATGAAACGATAGAGAAATGTCTCATGGGTAAGAGCGAAAACAAAAGCACAGTTTGATCATATCCGCAATACTTTGACCGGATTATTATGAATAGAAATTTTCAGACGCGATCAAATAGGCCTGGATTGTGAGATGATGTGACATAAAGACCTCATCAAATCAAAACCATGGTAAATTTCCCTTTGGCTTCTATTCCTATCAATCAGCTTCATTATTTGTTTGATATTTAATTGATGTTGTACATGCAGTCATTGCTTTATATATGTGAACATGGTAGCTATGAGACTCTTATAGATTTAAACCTATAGTCATTAAGAAACAATGGGGTTGGTCAAAAGGTGTAATGTTTAACTCAACCATGGACAATGATATGTTTATTATATTTTACATCTCAGAATATTCTGTTAATGATATTCCATAATCTAATTTCTTTTAGCTTATTAACCAGTGATCTAAATTGATTATGTGATGCAAGATGAAATTGATTTGGAGGACATAACAGTAGAAAAAGTACTTGTGCTTAGGTTGTTTGGGTTGTTTGAAGTCAGCAGAATTCCATTATGTTGCTGGATCCTCTCAGTTTGGCTAAAAGTAGGGTACAGAGGCCTTCTTATATAGAGGTGTAACTGATATGTTCTTTCCAAAGTTCTGGTCAGATTAGAACCGAATTTGCTCTAGGTTTGGGTTCCGGTTTCTAGGTTGCAGAATTTCTTTCATGATGAAGGGAAGAGGGTTACAGTCGTCACAGCAAAGGCTAACAATAATCAACTCATAAAAGCCTTACTACCAACTAGATGGGGTTGGCTATGTGAATCAATTTTTGCCATTTAGCTTTATCAAGGACCATATCATCTGTTATATCCTTAGCACTAAAGGCTTCAAGAAAAATTATTTATCATTTTTTTTTTTTTTTTTTTTTGAGAAAATGTTTTGAACTTAAAGAGTTACTTATATTACAGTTCTTTGTCTTGGCTTTTCTTATAGGAAAATTCTCCCTAATAACATTTAGGTAACAAGTGTTCCACATGTGGAGTCTGCAACAATCAAAGTGCACAATCAGTAACTATTTCCATTTTGTTGAGAAGTAGTCGGTCACTCTAGCTCAACAAATTACTGACAGTCTGTACTCTGTAATGTTTTGATCTTTTCATCAACTTTTTCATACTGATTTCCTGAAATATTTAGTTTAGTTGACTTAAAGAATGTTCAGATGTCCAGTTGGTAGTGCAACATTTTATTAAAGTATTTTACAGAGCATACACAATTGGGTGGTTTGACATGAAGACATAAAGTATCTCCAAATTGAAATAGAAGTTTTGTGCTTATCTCAGAGGCATGTATAAACCATTAGTCCTTGAAAAGTAGTTGTTCCAATTGTTGCTGTTTATTTTGCCTCAAACACTTCTCCTAGATTTTCTTAGCACAAAATGCAGGGAAACAATTGAGGAAAGATACAGCTCCACTTGTGGATGAGAAGAGATTCAACTAGGTTTGGGCAAAAGCCACCCAAGCATGATCAAACTGTAAGTTTCACCCATCTTGCCTTCTAATGTATGAATTACTCTATTCTCTTTTCAGTCTTAGAAAATACACATTATTACGTCTGAATGGGATGGCGCACTTATTTGAACCATAGTCTTGAATATTTGAACAATTAGTAGTATTTTAGCTTTACATTCTGTTTCCAAACATTAAACTGACAGGTTCCGAACTTCCTGACAAAAACAAGGCTGCATATGGAGCATTAGATAAATGGACAGCTTGGGAGGCAGAGTACCAATTGATTGCTGCTGCTAAAGCTCCAAAAGTTCTAAGAGGTAGCTGCAGGTCATTGAAGGGTGATACTTAGCAAACCTTAGTTTGTGTTCTTGAGCTGGTATAGTGTTGTATTTGTGATTCCATGTTCCATCTTTTATGCTCTCTTCTATTACACAGTCATTGTAGATGATCTTATATCTTATTAAGTGTCGAATGATATGGTTTTATTAGGAATAATGTCTGATTGTCGAGAATTTTGTATAATCCCTGATTTTTAGGAATTTTGGTGAGCTGTATATACCAGTTAGGAAGTTTCCTTTTTGTAGAGATTTAGTTACTTCTTTTGGCTATTCAGCTGTGTGTATATTTTCTGGGTGTAAACTATTTTTTAATGAATTAGAAACAATTCAGAAAGTAACTATTTGTCACATTAAGTATAAAGGCCACAACTGGGGAAATTCTATTCAAAACCCATTTTAGCCAATGGAGATGTATTTCACTGTAAATTTAGCCAGACCGATCTAACAAAATTTGGTCCCATATTACAATAATCTCATTAGATACAACACCATCCATCTCATATTCAAAACAGCAGCACATTCACCACTCACAGTATAAAGCCCAGGAGAAGCAACAAAGAATAAAGAGAGAGCACCAACCCCTTAAATGGATCGGTCAACTGGTTCCCATATGAACGAGGAGGACCTGGACTTGCAACAGCCGTCACATTTTCTTTTGAACACGTATAATTGCAGCGACTTGGACGAACAATTCTGTACACACCACTGCTAGCTAAAATGAAAAGATCTTTCCTGTTATCCTCCCCAAAGGAGTATATATAACCCAAAGCAGGAAGATGACTTTCTGGTATGGAGGTGCACTGGATTGGAGAGTCGCGAGCACAACTAAAAGGAATCAAGGTACTCATAAACTTCCCACTACTTTTTGGGTTTTCAGCAGCTGCCCATATGGCACTAGCATACAAATCTGCATACAAGAAACTGAAACATCCATAGACAGTTTAAGATGATTATCTAATTTACGCAGGTTTCTACATACACAAATCAGAAAGGATATGGTCGATATATTCACCTTCCATACATGCATGGATCAGTCTGAGAGCGGTAGAAATACCCACCTGATATTGCTGCAGATCCTTCATTCTTATTTACATCGGAGTGGTTGTAACCCAGTACAGGGAAGATTGGATTTGTGGAGTTAACAGAAGTATTTCCTCCAGAAGACTGCCGAGGGTTAAAGAGGATGGGGCCTTCATAAACACTCCAACCATAGTTTCCACCCTTGGTAATAATATCCACCTCTTCGTATTGATCCTATAGGATTTCAATGATTTTAAGCATCCAACATATTTGATTACAAGGTCCTTTTTTTTTTTGCGTGCGAAAGATGAAAATGAAAGGTTTGTGAAAATTAAGTAGAAGTAGAATAATCTCTGAACCTGCCCAACATCTGCACAGAGGAAGTATGAAGGCCTTTCTGAGTCAAAGCTACAGCGCCAAGGATTTCTGAATCCTAGAGCCCAAATTTCAGGCTGCAACTCCTTGTCTTCAGAATAAGGATTATCTTGAGGGATAGAATAGTATCCCCATAGACCACGGTCGTGTACTTCTTCTGCACCTGAAAAATACATGGAATTGGTGAGAAGGGAATAATTGTTAATCAAATTAAATATGCAATGAAGCAGCTCAATGAATACATGTAGACAATGAGGAGCCAAGACTAGACCATAGAATAATGGCACATATGGACATCTCCTTGATTCATCATGTTTCAAGATAATCCAGAACAGGGCTATTAAAAGAAAATGGAAGCCAACACCACAGCCAACCGACAGAAAATTGCATCACCACATCCATGAAATGATGCAATTTCATTTAAAAACAAAAAACAAAAAACCATTTGTGAAGATGGCTCATATAAATATTACTGCATTGGGAATCCAAAGAGAAGCAAATATGCAATATGCAGAAGAAAAGAAAAACCAATAATAAGCTACAAAAACAAACTGTTGTGTGACAATTATACTCACTTGGTATGCAATCAATATCTAGTCTCAGAATCTTTCCAAGCAAGGAATTCTTGTTTTGGGCAAAATTGTAAGGATCGCCTCTGCTTCCGCCGTCACCCATCATAAAATACAAATACCCGTCTGCAGGTCCAAACAGAATCTGGCCTCCATGATTATTTGTAAAGGGAAGGCCCATTGTAAGTATCCTCCTCACTTCTGTTGGTTTGGCACTTTTTGCCTGGAAAATGATCAAGATTCAATTCAACCAAAAACCCAAATGAAAATCATGCCAAGAACAATCTATACAAGTTTATAGATGTCTACCAAAGACGGGTCTGATGCAGTCCCATTGGCAGTGAACTCTGCAACGACGTTATGATACTGGCACGGCTGAACTGCACTAGAAGAACCAAGCTTTGAAGGGTCACAGCCAACATCTGAGTTACATGAACACCTCCCAGAACAACCTGGTGACTTAACCTTATCACAATTGAATGAAGCAAAGAAGCGGCCATTTTGGGCGAAATTTGGATGAAAAGCCATACCCATCATCCCAAACCTGGTGTCAAAAAGAACTTTGTCTGTTAAATCTACAAAGGGATTCGATTCATCGATTCCCAATGTTTCTCCTGATCCTTGCTCAGGTACAGTGGCCAACCAAATTTTACCAGGTTGGTCAGAGAAGAAGACGCGGTTAGAGCCATCAGGATGAGCAACCATATTGAGATAAGATCTATTGCCAATTCTCTCAAAGCACAGGCCTTTTGGAGGAAGGAGAGTTTCATTATTCTTAAGTGAAACTGACTTGCCATCAAAGCATATCGATCCAACGTCAGAAGACCCACCAAATGCATTGCAGAAAACAGTTTCTGATTGCCAAAGTTCAGTTAGTTTGGAAGAAGAGGTATTAAGTGGCACTCCAGTTCTACCTTGTAATGAAGGAGCAAAGGGGGAATTCAATATAGGCACATTTTGGCATGTATCCCAGACAATTGAACAAAAGCTACTTGCTTTCTGGTTGGATAGTGATGAGTTTACTGAAACAGTGGAGTTGCAAAGAACAGGAATTGGTCGAGGCTGCTCTGATGTAACCTTAAATAGCTCAGCTGAGAATTGATCACATGTCTGCATATTGTAAAAATCCAGTACCATACTAAGTGAAATTTTGTTCTTATGGAATTGATAGCTTGTGAAGGCAAAAAGTTAATTGGTCTTTCAGAAAATACAACGTCGATCTTATGATTGTTTAACTAAATCCAAAATTGAGCATCTGAATTAGGCCTTGGAAAATCAGGCATTTATATTAACATTACTGTAGAGATATAGAATTTATGGAATAGAAAACAGAACAATGGGTTAAATACTTAAAATTATATCATGAGTCATGACACATCAATTTTCAATTGCTAAAACCTCAACAAATCAAGCTACTCTTACAGCACAGAGGATTGACTTCACAAGAGAAGCACAGCCAGGATTAGTGATGTTCATTGCTTGAAATTGTTTCTGCAATTGCAGATCTTTGGCTGAGTCACAGCAGATACTCCCATTGTAAGGACAAAAGACCAGAGGTGTCTTTGGGATGAAAGGTGTCCCTGCGCCAATTGAAACACCAGAAAAATATGAAATTCAGTCAAACAGAAACATTAGACACTAACAGAGATTTGATAAATTAAGCAAAAAAAATGAAACTGGGGGAGAGAGAGAGAGAGAGAGAGAGAGAGACTCACTTAAGTCAGTTCATAAGGGCAGAGAAGAAGAAGGATAAGGAAGCAGCAGTAACTGACAAAACATGAGCAAGATGGCAATAAAACTAACCATCTCCCAATACAAACGAACCACAACTTCTATCTCCTCAAAGAGAGACTCAAATAGTGTAGACAATGTAACATTTTCAATGGAATTCCTCTGCCTAAATTTCACAATATAAAATGAATCAACGGTTCAAGTGTTGTTGAAATTTCCACATATTTTTTTTCCATAAAGCAATTCTCTCTTATCCACACATATATTTGACAATCCAATTTCAGCTCCTTGGACTTGGACTGGAACACATTATTTGTAGAAAAAAAGGAAAGGCAATAATTCAAAGCTCACTTGAGTAAAATTGTCAATCAGTTAATGGGGTAGTTCAAAAGCAAAACACTGTATTGAGCCATAAAAATAAAATAAAAAAGGTTGGGTGGATCTTGGTTTAGTGACCCTGTATTGTGCCCACATTGGTTGGTCTTGCCTTCTTGTTGGGTTTAGATCTTTTTTTTAACTGCTGAAATAAATTAAAAAAAATCAAAAATCAAAAGCCATGTAAATTGAATTCAAATATGTTTTCAAACAACTTGCATAAACAGTTAATCAAAATTCAAAGAGAAGTGCTTACAATTGTGTTTAAAGGACACTTTTTTGAAAAATAGAAACGGAAACAAACAAATTACTAAAAAAAAGTGTCGTAGACTTTGTGGTGCTTTTAATTCTGTAAACTGTTTTTTTTATTTGAACGTGAGTTATTTAAAAAACACACACATTGTTAAAAAAAGAACATGTGATTATCATGTGATCAGTGTGTGCATTTCTCTTTCACGTCTGTTTAATCAAAGAAGTTGAGAGATTGTGAGGGGTGGTAACAGGGAACATATCGTATTTTCTTAGTCTGCAGTGTTTGTTAATCATTTTCTATGATTGTTGAAATTTTGAAAGGAAATCTCTTGTAATTGTCCACTAGCTGCACACCGGTTTGCTTCACAGTAAGCATGATTGATCTTCCAAGCTTAAAATGATTGATCTTCCATGTAATAGGACCATACAAATGTACAATAGGACCATACAAATGAGTTGGGCCTAACCAACTGGGATTAACCCAGTTGGCCAGGGCTAATAACTCTCATTTAAGAGGTCACGAGATCGACTCTTGCCTTTGGCGAGTTTGTGGTAATTTGTTTAAGTGGTGGACTTGGATCCCCATACCCTGTATTCCATATGGCCGAAAAAAAATATATAAAATAAAAAAAAATAAAAAATAAAAAGAAAAAAGTGGGAGTTGGGCCTACTTGCCTGTGAGATCAATGATCTCATGTGCACAAAGTTCAATTACAAGACAAATAATCCCAAGCTCCTTTACCAGATTAGGGCCGGTTTGCAATAGTTTCCTTATAATATCTTTTAGAGCTTAAAATTCTAGTTGATATGAGAGATGAGATAATAATTACTTTTAAACGATTTGAAGGATGATAAGATTGTTGGCAAAATTTACATTCTAGAAGTTATTGTAGAAAAAGTTAGAAGCCCTACTCTTGTGGCCAGCTCCAATTAGGTTTTGGCAGTGACATGAGCTGCATGGACGAAGCTATATAGGTGAAACGGGTGGCAATTGTCCCACTGAAATTTTATATTTATATATATTTCTACCAAAAAAATATTTATATCAATTCTATATCCTGCAGATTTTAAAATTTTTGAATCTGTACGTCCCCCCTCAATTTTTTTGACCCCCTTCATTTTGGCTCGTATCTCTCTCTTTGTTTAATTTACTATTATGTACTTGGTAAAGAGTTAGGGTATGATTTGTCATTAAGGATTATATGAATTAGGCAAATCCTTAATGGCTTCATGAATGATAACTTGGTTGTGTTTATTGAGAGAATAGTTTTTGATAGTCTTGATAGGAGCATCTCCAATGATATGCCATTTGAGCTGCCACTGCCAACATTTGGCATTGATACCCAAATAAATTGCTCCAATGGCTTGCCATTTGAGGTGCCAAATTTTTGCAATGGCACATCAGGCTGCCAAATTTTGCCATTGCCAAAATTTGGCACCTCAAATGCAAAATGCAATTTGTGACAATTAGTCATATTTTTCCTTCAAAAAGTAGGAGATGCCAAAATGTAATATTAATGCATTGGAGCAAATATGTGTCAAAATTTGACATTAATGTTATTTAAGATGCCAAATTTAGTATTGGCACATCAAATGGCATGAATTGTAAATATAAGGCCCCGTCAAGGACAATTGTAAATATATCGAATTAAAATATTGTTTTATCAAATATCAATGAATTATAATTTTTTACAATTTTTTCTATCTCAAAATAACACGATAATTTGAGAATATATATATATATATTCACAAATTTTTAAATTGGAATAAACTACTAATAATTAATTAAAATTCACCCCTCACCCAAATTCCTGACTTCGTCACTGATAACTGTGATGAGCTGATTTGTTACAGTGTTCAAACACATAACAGTTGAATCTTTCCATATTCCATGGCGAAAGAAATCCACAACTCACTTAATCTTAAGCAACCTTTAAAGGCATTCAGCAAACGTACACCCATATGAATATTTTCAATATATATAATTCCTCCAATTGTTAAATTACTAAAACCTTCATTCAATGCACCAGTGGTCTAGTGGTAGAATAGTACCTTGCCACGGTACAGACCCGGGTTCGATTCCCGGCTGGTGCACTTTTTTTTTTTTTCCAAACCATTTTTGTGTAATTATTTTCTGTTAAAACATTGTTACATAGTTTTTTTATAGTCTCTCAGGAAGTCCTAATGCATTTTCTGCACATGACATATTAAACAAGACTTACTAGACATGCAAATGATGCAATAGTGATGATGTTTTGCAAACATAAAACTGTACTTTTACATAGGAAAATCCTCTATCTTACTGTCTCTTTGTTTTTGTTCTATCACAAGAAATGGGGCTTGCATGAGGAAAGCATCACATTAGTGTGGAGTTAGCACCTTAAGAGCGAAAGCAGATTGGATGTATGGAATACCCTTCACCAAACTAAGAAACACTTTTTCTCAATATATATATATATATATATATATATATATATATATATATATATATATATATATATACGGTTTTGATCCTGTCAGGACGTCCTTACGGTATATATATATAAAGAGCAATGATCTATTGAGACAGTGACTGATTTTGATATTAATAAATAATTAAAGGGTATTTAATCAAGAATCCCGTAGTATATGAGTTGTATATCCAAATCTCCTATAGAAAATGTAATTTATGAAAGAGATAAATTATATAACTTCTGACAGATTTGCCTTTATTTATAGAATCTGATTTTGAATTTAAACTATATCGTATGTGTGAACCAGCCAACCTAGATCGGGAGACCTCTCGTTCACTTTGGGGAGTGTTATCTTGAGTGGATTGTGGATGATGTTTATCCGTCTCGATTTATCCTTCTCTATTATTCACATTTATCCTTCTCTATTATCCACTGAAGATAGGGTTTTTGAAAAATGATAAGAGTTTGTAAAAAACTAGGAGTCGCCACCTTATTTTTAGGGAACAAGGAAACCACAAAAAGAGTTTTATTTTCAATAAAACATTGACTCCATATTTTAAGGAAAAGCTTGGTCTTCGAATCAAAGTTGGATTCGGGGGCTAGATTACGAAGTGGGAAGGTTCGAAGGAACTCCTTGTAGGCACCCATCTCGCCCTAATTAAAGGTCTCCTAATTAAGTTTGGGCTTTATCAAATCTTTTCAAAATAATCCTAACATATCTAATCAACTACAAAATATAAATAATAATATATAATAATAATAGTATTTAATACAAAAGTATACAAGAAACCTAATGATCTTAGGAGACTAGAAGTCAACCTAAGATTGGACTTGCACCCTATTGACTGCCTACGTACCTTATCAATTGCTTGACAAAGATCAAAGTCCACGTAGTTCGATTACCCTAAGACTCTCCTATTGTAATGACTTATATCCTTGAAGGTGTTCTACCTTATCTAAGACTCTATCTTTGAGAGTTGGTGTGTGTTTGAAATGTTTTATCTTTCAAAATGGGAGTTTCATCCCAAAATAACTTCTTTTATTTTCATTTGAAAACTCTCAAAAATAGACTCTTAAACAAGCCAAAATTCATTTTTGGATGTAGTTTTTACAACAAAGGGAAGTCCTAGGTGAAGCCAAGTGGCTTCCCTACCCTAGAAGTCCCTAACTACATCCTAAAGTCATCTAAGCACTCCTAAATATCAACATAATGTATGCTGGAATTTCTGGAAAAATAGATAAAAATGCATAAAAGATTGTAAACAATGCATGAAAATGGCCTAATTGCAATCTAAGTTATCTATGGGAACCTAGGCATGTTTCTAAGTTGATTTAAGCCTAAAAAATGAGTTTTAATGCACTTTTAGGTGACTTTAAACCCATGGACAGATTTGAAAGTGATCAAAAAGTGTATTTAAAACCCTAAAAACAATGAATAAAAATAGTAAAAGAATGCACTACATGCAACCTAATATGCATATTAAAACTATCATCATACATAGTATTTAACCACAAGGGAATGGACTCACCTTTGCATGCTCCCTCGAACATATTTTTATATATCAATCAAACATCCCAAATGATAAAAATAAACTATGATGAGAATAATAGTAATACTAAACTTAAATAGATTAACAACCTAATATGAACAACACAAATCCATCCTAAAAATACTAGCATATGATTTATAAACTAACCTAACTTGATTACTAACTTAAAAGACTTAAACATGCATGAACTTAATCCTAAATAACCAATCCTAATATGATATGACTAAAGAAAAATAGAAGAAGAGAAATATGCATATATATTAAAAATAAACTAGACTATCATGCATACTAAAAGAAAATATGGAACCTAAACTATGCATACTTACAATGAACTAAACCCTATACATACTAACAATGAACTAAACCATATATAAACTAAGGAAATAAAACCTAACCTAGCATGATCATAAAAGAAGAAGAAGAAGAAGAAAAGAAAACTGCAAAAAAACTTTAAACTACTAACATCTTTCTTTGCCTCCTCCCTACTTGCTTCAAGCCTTCTCCTCAAGCTCCAATGACTCCAAGGACTTTAAAACTTAAGGTAGAGTGCTATAGAGGAAGCTTGTGCAATTGCTCAAGCCTTTACTCTCCAAGCTAGCTCTCTAAAGCTTATTTATGTGTGTTAAAACTGATTCCAGGGCCCTCTATTTATAGGGAGGCCTGAGTTTGATCAATACCTGAGTTTAAATCTCTCAATAATGATCCAAGGGCTCAAAACCAACCTTCCAAGGTGTTCATACTCATCCAAAAGTCCCCATGGCCGAACTGGACACATGGCAAGGCTTGAAAGAGTCCCGAGCAGAAAAGAGACTGAAGAAGAGCAGTTATTGGGCAAAGTGATCGACGACCATCCACCCTAGGACGGTTGGCCGTCCCTCATGGACAGTTGTCCGTCCCTAGGTGGACGGCCATCAATCCCCTATCTCCAAAAATGCCTTATATGGGCCTGTCTCAGCCCGTTTCGACCGGTTTCGGCTTTTTTCTGCTTTTCGGACCCGTTTTAAGTCCAAATTTGACGATTCAAGCGCCGAAACAATCGTGATTCGATTTTCCATGTTTTAAGAAGTGTTTGAAGTGAAAATGCATTGACTGAGGTCAAAGGTTTAAGGAAAATTCGACCGATTAGCTGTTTAGGGCCTGCTGGACCCAAATTAGGGTTTTGAAATTTGTTAACCGATTGCTTTCGAAATCATTTCTTCTTCTTGAAACAAGTTTTAAAATTTTTTAGGAAAGTGTTTTGAAGCCTTTGAAGGCTTTGGTTTAATAAACATATCGAATCCCGGTCGCTTCTGGTCGAAACCCTAATCTGGGCTTTGAAAGGGCCTTTCGAACCTCGAGAGCCAAATATAAGCCAGAAGGCTCTACAGATATTGTCATTGATCAACTTAGCTACCGAACACACTTTATATATCTATGCCAAAGTCTCGAGACCATTCGAGACAAGATCGACAGTCATTCAGGGCTTTTGTGATTCAAAGAACAAAACTACCCTTAGTCACAAAAAGTCTTATTTTCTATCAAGCCTGGCTCAGAATGCTATGGAATTTTACAGGGATGTTTCTAGACTCTTTAAAAACCTAATGCAAAAAGAACCGATTCAATCTGACCTAAAAACATACATGTGATAACAACATCTATCTAACTACCCACAAGGGTAAAACTGAAAATTTAGGGTTTTGACACCCTATTTCACCTCAAATCAAAGGCAACCATTCATGACCATACTCATGGTCAAAAATAGATGTCTACAGTATGCATCAAATCTGGTTTCCAAACAATTAAATTTACCTAACTCATACATGTGTTGGATGCATATATTTTTGTATATCTTTAAATAGGTAAATTTATATAAACTATATTATATGCATCTAATTTAATTTTTAATAAAAAAAAAAAAGTTCAATAATGCAACTCACTTTTAATGAATTCTTTGAGAATAAATATCTATACTATTTCTAAAAGTACATTAAGGTGAAAAAAAATTTATTGACTTTTTTATCCTCACATAAAATATTTAAGTCAATTTTATCCTTTATATTTCAAATAAAAATCAATTTAATCTTAATTAATTAATAGTTCCTTTATTGATAATATACATTCATTTAAGTGGGCTTAATTTTTTAGTTCATTAGTTATTTTATTTCTCGGGCTCAAATTAACTCCCAAGAGAAATGAGAATCTGGAATCTTCTTTTTCTCTACGTAATACTAGCAATCAAACGGCTTACTAAATTGCCTCAATGGGCAGGAATTGATGACGAAAATAGGGAAATTGGTTAACAAAAATGTTTAACAACTCTTTTTCTTATTCTATACGCACAATATTAATTATATAATAACTAACTATAATAATATGATTACTCACAATTTTATTTTATTCTTTCTAATACATGTTGTTCATATGTTATGTATTTTTTTTGGGTATAATATTACATATATCTTCGTAATAATAAAATCATATTCCGAAGCATAAATTATATCAATTTATCATTAAAAAATAACCCTACACTCACATAAGATAATACAAATTTGATAGTTATACACATGCAATACACGTGGGCTCTAGCTAGTATATAGAAAGGAGACTAATTATTCAAAATTGAAATAAGTGTAAATTAAAAAATTTCCATAAAAAGTCCAATATTATTACAAACTCTAAATAGAAACTACAATAAATATAATCTTATCAAATAAGGTCAAGTCTGATAATAAAAAAAAAAAAAAAATGAGTTGACTTTAAAATATGCTGGAAGGATTACATGGTAAATCTTAAAGGGTGTTGAACCTCATGGTACATAATCTAGATTATAGAGGGTTTGGATAATTTTCCCACAATTAAATCCAACATTAACAAAGGGTTAGTCATTACTTTGACAATTTGAAAGTGTTACTAAAGAGATTGAAGAATTAAAGGGTGTTCTTTTCTTTTTCTTTTTCTTTTTGTTTTTTATGAGAATTTGGTTAGTATGATTTGTGTTATTCCTTTATCTTTATACCTAAATATAGATGCCTTTCATTGGAGCCCTTGGGCCAGTGGTAGACTTACTCTTAAGTCGAGTACTCGGCTTCAATATATCAACAAGGTTAGTGGTGTTGGGGAGATCGGGGAGTCCAAAATCTAAGAAACATGCTCAATATACAAGTTCAAAACTCATACCTACATAAAAGGCTTATGCCCATTAGTAATGAGTCTCATCCATTGTATATTAAGCCAATCCATTTTTTAATTTCTTTCCGATGTGGGATAACCCACAACAATCTTCCCCTTCATGCCGTGCCTTACGTGATACCACTTGAACCTAGCTCTGATACTAGTTGTTAGGGAGATCGGGAAGTCCAAAATCTAAGAAAACATGCACAATATAGAAGTCTAGAACCCATAACTGCATAAAAGGCTTGAGTCAATTAGTAGTGAGTCTCATTCATTGTATATTAAGCCAGTCCATTTTCTATTTTATTCTGATGAGGGACAACCCACGTGTGAACTTCAACAAGTGGTTAACATTGAATTAATTTAAGGGTTTTATACCAATAGGACCCTAGTATAAGATGCCTATACCAATAGGTCCCTATGGTTTTTGGTGATACATAAATACGTAGCTTTAGTTCGTAAAAAGACACAATTGTCCATACATGGATTTATGCCATATTTGGCGTTTACCAAAATATTTTATAAATATCCATATCTAAATTCCTAAAATCTTGCCTCTATTTCATGAATTTTGAAATTTCAAATTTTAATTTTGCTATCCATATAAGATTTTCGGATAGCAAAATCATTTTAAAAAGAAGTAAATATATTTATCTTTGATTATATACTAAAATTTATATGAATGAAAATATACAAAAAAATCATAAATTTAAGTTTCATGTATACATTTAACAAAATCTTGGAAATACATGTATCTCTTGAAAATATTAAAAAAAACAAACAAACAAACAAGCATACATGTATCTTTGAAAAAACATTTTATATTTAGCATTAAACTGCTTAAAAGAGAACACATAAATACATGTAACCGACATATTCAAATCCATATGAAAAATAAAACTACTATATGAACATACTAATATAACTCAAATATGTGTTTACTGTGAATAATCATTTCAAATGGCAACGAAACTAACTAAAAATGAATAATTTCCGTTATATGTATATATGTTTATATGTAAAACAAAATATATAGTGGTGATATACTTTCAGATATATAAGTATACATATAACGGAATATGTAGTGGTGTAATTCATATATTCCGTTTCACATGTATACATGTATATCTGAAATCGAAAATTTAATTTTGATGTTTGAAATCCAATTTCTATATTCCGTTTAACATGTACACATGTATATCTGTAAAAGAAATTTGAATTTTGAAGTTAGAAAGCCATTTTTATCAAATTTCATTTTACATGTATACATGTATATATATAAAACAAATTTTGAATTTTGAACTTAGAAATTTAGTTATCATATTTCGTTTTACAGGTATACATGTATATCTGTAAAATAGAATATGGATTGGTGATATTCATATGTTCTGTTTTACAGATATACATATGTACATGTAAAACGAAATTTGAATTTGAAAGTTTTAAATGCATATATCATGTCCGTTCTACAGATATAGAACGAGATCAATTGGAAAACGAAAATAAATCAAGTTTAAACATAGAACACACCTTTCAATGTTTGAAATCTAGCAAATGCTTAACTTCATCAACCAATAATCTTCACAGCAAAAGATATCAATAGCAACAAGTATATGGCTCTATTTTGATTTAGAAAACCCAAAACCAAACAATTGTTTAGATAATATGAACTCCATGAAATTTTTAATCTCAATTCAAATTCAAACAAACTTACCATATCCAAAACAATCAGCATAAATTGAAAATAAAAAAATGTCCATGAATATTTAATTTGAAAACAGAAAATTAAAAAAAAAAATTAACAAGCTTGCAGAAATTAAGGAATGAGGGTATAATAGACAATGTAATATCCTAGTTGACTTTATATTTGTCTATAGGAGGCTATTGGTATAGCATCTTATTGGTTGGACTCATTGATAAAAAAGATCATATTTAGGGTCCTTTTGATTATTTTTCCTTAATTATTTAATGACATCTCATGATTCGCTTCTAATTTCTTTTTCCTTAAATTTCTTAATAGTGGGAAGTGAAGTGTTACAATCTCATAAATATTTAAAAATAAAGGAAAAAGTATCTAAAAGTTCATGAAATTAGAACTTTATATGTCAAGATTTAATTTTATATCATGAGAGTTTTGAGATTTTCAAATTATTTTGTCGATTTGTACACCAACTTAGAACATGTATTTTGAGAAACCGACTATTGCATGTCAAAAATTACATTGATCCAACAGTCGGTTTTAAAAAAAAAAAAAAAAAAAAACTAGAACAATTTTCAAAATTTTTCTCAAAATTACAAAAAACCGACAATTAGGTTAATATGATTTTTTGCATAGCTGATTTGTATGAACAGAAGATCTAATCCAACAGTCGGTTTCTAAAAATACTTGTCCCAAGTTGAACAAACATGGGAGGGAGGAAGAAAAAGGAGACTAAAAAGGGAGGTTGAATGGAATTTTCCTAAAAAGACCATTGGACTTGATGATATAAAATGCTTATGTCAGAAACTTATGGGTATACAATCCTTAAGATAATTATTTATCAATAATTTATGATATTCTTTGTTCAATTTTAAATTTTAATTGGAGTTTTGTGAAAGTAATCTTTATTTTAAAAAGTTATGTATAATTTATTTTAAATTTAATAAATTTTGTTACTTAGACGTCAAATTGTCATGACTCATGTATGATCTCAAGTAGGGCTGCAAACGAGCCGCTTTGGGTTGTACAAGCTTGGCTGGTCAAAAGCTTGATTATTTAAATTAGAGCCAAGCTCGAGCCTAAGTTAAACGAGTCGATCTTTGTTATATTTGAGCTTGGCTTGTCTACCATCGAGCTTGTTCTCGAGTTTTTCACAAACGGCTCGATTAATTTGCAACATTAAATTACAATAAGGGAAAGTTAAAAATTAATATAGAAAGCTTAAAAAATTGACTTCTATATACTTGGTTTATATTGGAAATAAAAATTTCAAACCAAAAAAATAAAGTCATCAATATATTGAGCTTATTCAAGCCTAAATTATCATTTTCTTATGAATCTAAACACAAGTTTTTAATGAGCTTGTTCACAAGCCTACTAACAAGCTTGTTCACGAACACAAAACGAGTCAAGCCTAGGTGTACTGAGCTTAGCTTGTTTTTTAAACGAATCTAAATTTAAGATTTGAACTTAGCTAGTTTACTAAACAAACGAATTCGAGCCAAACCTTTGTCGAGCCCGTTTGCAAAGCGATATAAATGTTTAATATTACTCCCTTCGTACTACAAAGATAGGTCTTCTTTCCTTTTTTGACTGTCCTAAAATGATAGTTTATTTTGAAAAATCAAATTGTATTTCTTTTAATTTTTTCATATTACCCTTTATTATTCCAAGAATGTCTTCCCATGACACCAAATACAATTATAGAAAAATAATAGTTTTGAAAATAAAAAATAAAAATATAATAAATTAATGTATTAATGAATTTTCTATTATACCTGTTTTTTGTTTTTTGTTTTTTTTTTTAAAGACACCTATAAAAATAGGACGAATGAAGTATTATTTTTTTTTTTAAGGAAAGTTATAAATGTCGGTCGGCCTGTAATTTTATTTCCTGAAATGTATTGGGAAAATCAAGCATTGATTTGTTGCCTTTTTATGCCAATTTTACCCGGACTTGCTCCATTCTGACTGGACAGTTGGATTAGGAACTTGTAATCTACGACTACCCTTCCACAGAGATCGAAGTGAACGTGTATAAATTTCAGCCGCAGGAGACGCCAACCATCTTCACCTTTTCTGACTCTCCGTTTCATACGGATCCACTGTGGTGTGGTCGAAGCAATGAAAATTGGAAACAGTCAATTTACTGTGAGGACCTCCTCATTTTCTTCCTATATAAGTATATAAACTCTTTTATTTTTAAAATTTTATTCAAAACATATAATGTACGTGTCATTATTTTTATTTTTATTGCATCACATTTACTTTATTATTATAAATTAAATTAATAACAAATTCATGTATTAAATATTAAAATTGTTTAATCAAATGCCAGCCATTTTTTTTTTTTTTTTTTTTTGGGTTAAAAGATAGAAAGATACTCTTACCTTAATTTTTGGTTGTATGAATAATCTATCGAAATTTACATGTAAAAAATAAAAATTCAAATCAACTATCAAAATTTACACTAGTCCAACAGTCCCTTAAAATATTTATTGACCAAAAAAAAAAATATTTAAGAGAGGCTGGTGGTGTCAACCATATCGCATTAACTTGGGATGAGGATCACCATCGCTTCGTGTCCCGAGCCAAACCTTTGAAGATCATGTTTGTACTTATCTTGTGTTACTTTTTTGTATCCGATGTGATATAAATAGAGTCGTAGTAACATTCGTAGTGAGAGCGAGTCGATGTAAATGTTGTTTTTTCTTTATATTTTTTATTTTTCAAATGATGTCTTCTTGTATATATCAGACAAATGCCCTGAAAGTTCTTTAGAAGAAGATGAATCAGATAAATAGCTTACCTTGTACCACTTTCTCTATATAATTATAATCTGTACACATTGATTTATAGCAATACAAAATTTTTCTATTGCCTTTCAATTGTGTCACTTTATTTTGTTGCTTACTAATTGTTTGCTATCTTCTAGGTACGTGTACTTGCTAGGTAATCCAAATCATAAACTAACATGTTTGGTGCCTACCATACGGGTTTTTTTTTTTTTTTTTTTTATGATGATAGTGTCTTGGCCAGCTTACGCGCACCTCGACTAATTTTTCGGGTGACCGCATGACCCTACTAACCACGGATATTGGGTGAGACGAAAGACAAATATCTTGGATCGATAGTTTGGAATACTCAAAACGAAAATCTCGAACTTGATAAGCTGAAATCCTACCATATGGGCTACCTTCACAACAACCTTCCTTAATTAAACCATACGGTCTTTTCTCAAGTAAAACGACAACTCTGTGACACTTCCCAATGCATTGGCTTTGTTTCAAAGTAAAGGGCCACGAGTTAGCACGTACGATCGTAGAGCAGGCTTTTGTCCCATTAAGTTGCAGCTAGAATTTGTGGCCCAAAACCCATCCAATGGTGCGGGGCTCCACTCACCAAGTGTGAACACTGAACACCCTATCAATGCGTTCACACTTACCCTCATAAGCCCCACCACATACCGACAAACGCCTATTAATATCTCGCCTTCCACGACTCCAAATTCTCAACATTCACATACAGAGTTTTGTTCTTCTTCTTGTTACGCTTCCCTACTTAATTTCAGGGAAAGTCCGTTGCAGTGCTAGAGAGAGAAAGTGAGAGAGAATGGCGAAGAGTGATGTGAAGGTTTTGGGTGCATGGCCGAGTCCATTTGTGATGCGGGCTCGGATTGCACTCAACATTAAGTCTGTTGATTATGAGTTTTTGGAGGAAAAGATGGGATCTAAGAGCCAACTGCTTCTTCAATCTAACCCCGTTCATAAGAAAATCCCAGTTCTCATTCATGCTGAAAAGCCTATTTGTGAATCACTCGTCATTGTGCAATACATTGATGAGGCCTGGACTTCTGGCCCCTCCATCCTCCCTTCTGATCCCTACGATCGTGCTATGGCCCGCTTCTGGGCTGCCTATATCGACGATAAGGTAACATGCTCATGATTCTTTTTTGTCCCAATACTCTCTTTTTTTTTCCTGCAGAAAATATCAAGGAAATTTAATTAATTATAAAGAAGGAAAATAAAATACAGAATCATATAAAAGAATTTGATTTAATTGCCATATATCTTTATGTGAATTGTGTCTATTCATAATGTCCCCTGTAATTAATTCAATGCAAATATGGGTGTGTGTGTGTATAGTGGTTTCCATCCTTGAGCGGAATTCCAAAGGCTCAAGGCCCAGAAGCAAAGAACGCAGCAATAGAGCAAGTGATTGAAGGGTTGGTGCTGTTAGAGGATGCATTTAAGAAGTGCAGCAAAGGGAAAGCTTTCTTCAGTGGAGATCGAATTGGATACCTTGATATTGCTTTTGGGTGCTTCTTGGCGTGGGTGAGGGTGTCCGAGAAGATGAATGGAGTGAAGCTGCTTGATGAAGTGAAGACTCCTATGCTTTGCGGATGGGCTGTGAGCTTTTGTTCGGATAGTGCTGTCAAGGATGTCATGCCCGAGACTGACAAGCTTGTGGAGTTTGCTAAAATACTTTTCAGTGCTAAGTTCAAGGCTGCTGCTCCTCCTTCTTCCAATTAGCATGACTAATTAATGTTTATCAGATCAGTTTTGAGAGATTCTGGTTTTTGGAAGTACTAGTTCAGTGGATATCGATGGTTTTAAGGGGCTGCCCATGGATTCTGTAATGTTCCCCTTGAATAAAAAAATGCTTTTGAAAATATTACTGTGTTACTTTTTTTTTTTTTTTAATTTTGTCAGTCCACACCAGACCACGCAGTGCATTCATATAATTCATATAATTTAATGCGTCAATATCAAAATTCGGTCCCACAAATAGCACCAAGTGATTAGCTGAGCTTTGGGGAGGGATTAAACCAGTCAGCAGTCATAGGGAAAAATTAAAGGGATTAAAATAAATAAGTGTACGTAAGTATGAAAGAGATTGGAAGTTGGGGATTGAAAATATCATATTTATGGAGAGGAAAAAAAGAGAGAAGGGCATTGCATTTTGATTTATGAAGTTTTCATTTTTCAAATTCCAAAGGAATAAAAACCCCAACTCAACTAAGGGCACTACAATTTAAAAAATGTTATTATACCATTCGAGGTGAATTTACAGTAAAATCAATGAGTAAGATGAGCAATTTCGAGTAGCTTTTGGATAGTCCTCCCAAACAGACCTTAATTTCTCTTTCAATGAGCCTCAAAATCAAGATATGAATGGCTCCTTTAGATCTATAGATATGTTGTAAGGGAGAAAAAGCAGTCTTTTAAAACTCGGACTGGCCCATTTGGTTGAGCCAGTTGATCCGAGTCCCCATCTAGGTGGATTAACCCTCAAAAATTCAGTTGAGTCGAAAATCGGCTTATTTTGTAAAAACCGGTCAACCCACGGGTTAAACCGCCGGGTTTTTGGATTTAGCAGTGGATCACTAATATCGGCCGGATTTTTGACAAAATAAAAAATTCATCCAAATGACTAAAATAGCCTCCAACTCTCATAAAAAAAATTTTAAAAAGGAGGGTTAAATGAGTTAATTAACCAAAAACTCCTCTCAAATGGCCAAATTTTAGACTCCTCGTATTTAGAGCACTTTTTTTTTGTGTTCTTTAATAAAAAAACATGTGGACCAATTATATAGAAAAAAAACAATAGAATAATCTCACTTGCCATTTGTTTTTACGAAGAAAGCTTTTAGGCACTTCTTTTCATTTTTTTTAATGAAGATCATGAGGCCAATTAATAAAACAAACAAATATATAATCCCACTTATCTTTTTTTTTTTTTTTTTTTTTTACAAAGAAAAGAGAAGTACCCTATTTTTAATAAATAAATAATTTATAATTAATATATTTATCACATCATAATGACTTCATGGTTCAACTCAGTTTACCCGACGGTTGAACCGATTGACCCTTAACCTGGTCATCTTGTTGGGTGGGCAAATGGGGAAAGGGTAGAGGATAGAGGATAGCTGGGAGGAGGAAGACTTATTTTTGATTTGGTGGAGAGAGAGAGAGAGAGGATTGTGGGGGAGCAGAAGAGATGCACAGAGAGGGCACACATGATTAATTATGTTTTTATTTATTTTTAGGGTTTTATAACAATAGGACCCTAATATAAGAGGCCTATGGTGGCTTATACCATAGGGTCCCTATGTTTTTATTTATTTTTAAGGTTTAATACCAATAAGACCCTGATATAAGATGCTTATACCATAAGGTCCCCATGTTTTTGGATGATACATGAACGTGTAGAATTGAAAAATAATAGTCAGAATTGCTCTTCCATTGAACCCAAAAAATATATTCCAAAAATGGAGCGCGAATAAGCAAGAATATCATATTCCTAAAATTAAGCCTTATTTCTCGCAGATCAAGGTTATCATGGTGTAGAGTCAACCCGTTTTCTAGATTTGACGAAACCATTTGGGAGGAGGCTTGTGCTATGTGTCCGGCGTGCACAGGTGATACCCATTACATTCTGATGGTCTTCTCCGGCATTCCTACCAAGAAACAACTGGTATCCATGGGGAAAACAAGTAAGTTTCAAATCTTTTACCATATGTTTGGATTTAATCATGTTTTTACATGAGGATTGGGTTTTTTCATAATAGTACATGGGTTTTTCGGAAAGATAGGTATTGGAATGGGGTGTATCTATGCAAAGAGACTTGATCTTTGGTCTAGTTTGTCTCTGTGTTATATATCTCTGTAATTGAAAATATTGTTGAACATATACAAAAAATATTTTCAGAAATCATGAAGACAGAATCATGTATCTCTATTATCTTTGTTATTGGTTGTTTGGTTTGAAATGAGAAATATTTTGGCATGTATTTTTTGAACACATGCAGGGTCATGTATCTTTGATTATTTTTATATTAATTGATTGGTTTGAAATGACAAACTTCTCCATGGAATTTCACGATAATTACCTTACAATTAAGCTACATATATATCATATATGTATATAAATGTATGTATTAATCAAATACAATTATACGTGAGATCATAAACTTATATATGTTGTGCGGTGTGGGTACCAAATATATATATATATATGTTCTTATGAGTGATACCTCATTTTAACTAAAATCAGTTAAGACTCTTGAGTCATTGGATTGGAATCTTGAGATGAGTCATGCATTAAGTGAATGAGAATTCAAGGGCTCGTGTTCTTAACTGATTTTAGTTAAAATGAGGTATATAACGGATAAGATCAGGACCATATATATATATATATATATTATGAGGTTACCAATTAATTAGCTTTGGGATTAAGTAGGTGGTAGATTATTAATGAAAGACAACTGCTCGGGAGGTGAAAGGGGAGTTTGGATGCATTAAGAGGATGAAGTGGGTATGAGAGGAATATAATTAGCTTTGGGATCAAGTAGGGGGTAGATTATTAATGAAAGACAACCGCTCGGAGGTGAAAGGGGAGTTTGGACGCATTAAGAGGCCAGATGAGGTGGGTATGAGAGGAACATAATTAGCTTTGGGATTAAGTAGGTGGTAGATTATTAATGAAAGATAACCGCTTGAAAGGTGAAAGGAGAGTTTGGATGCATTAAGAGGATGAGGTGGGTATGAGAGGAATTTGAGGATTTGTTAGCATGTGTGAAGCTATTGCAGAAATTATATATATATATATATATATATATATATATATATATATATATATATATATATATATAT
>JAESVK010001325.1:938176-953634 GCA_017140935.1 Hamamelis virginiana | reverse complement strand
GCTGACCGTGTGGCTCTTATATCAGGCGACTAATATGCTCCGTTCGATCAATTGGAGGGATAAGACGAGTCAAACTGTTTTCACGCTTTTCGAGGAAAGCTTTTCAGCTTTGCAGCTACAGCACGCCTCCTTATTCAAACTCTACACCAGCGAACTCCTCTCTCTATCTCCCTTCGTCTTTTCTCCCATTTTCTCCCCAAATCCCTTATTCTTCTCTCTCTCCACTCCATTCTCGCAGCAGCAGCAGCAGCAGCAGCAGCAGCAGCCCCCCCTCGCTGGCGTCACCTCGCAGCAGCAGCAGCCCTTCTTCTCTCTCTCTCTCTCCTCGCCTCGCCAGACGTCACCTCGCCCCCTTCTTCTCTCTCTCCTCGCCGGACGTGGTCACCTCGCCGGCCCTCGCAGATGCCGATGATGTTCTTTCATATGTGGATAAACACCCATTTGGACAACTTACAATTACACCCTCCTATACTAATTGGGATTTCTACTCCTAGATTATCCAAAATTTTCACTAGGAATTAGCTCCTTAAAATAGAAGATGTGAATAAAGTAACTCTGTTATAAATTCCTCTGGAAGAACAGATTCTGCTTTTCTTGTATTTGATATTTGACCTTTTGTCTTCTCTATCTAATTCAACTTAAGTATATATGAACTTATATATGATAAAATTAATTTATGAGTTCTTAATTTGTTAACTTGCTCTAAATCAATGACATAAGAAACCATACTCTTGAACGAATTTATAAATTCTACCCTTGCACATTTCATTCGTTGGCATTGACACGCCTCTTTTCCTGATTCTATTTTTCACCAGAACAAACAGTACTGACGTATTGTTTACAAAAGATTCGAGAACCATGACCATTTCAGGCATGCATATAAGACTGTCTCAGAACACATCATCCACAATTTTACATCCAATGATTCAACTTGATTTTAACAGCTCATAATTTATAATTCTTTTGATGTCCTGTATGTTTTATGCAACTTTGAACAATTCTAAAAGCAAAAAAAATTTCAATGGTTGCATTTCTTACTAATTTTTGACAATCACAGGCAGAAATTAGAACAAATTTTTTTAATAAATCTAATTGTTACACAACACCAACAATTCAAGTTAAATTAGCCTCATTCTGTCATCATGTCATCCTCTATAAGTCTCTAAAGTACACCTAAAATGAAATTAATGTTTCAAGTTACAACAATAGATTTGAAAGACAAGTAAAATAAATTTGCTTTTTTGTTTCATAAAAGAAAAATCTATTCACAAGGCACAGACGCATTGATATCAGGAGATGGCCTCTGCTCTGATGTGGGCTCAGAGCCATTCCAACCAGCAGTGTGAGAAGTTGGGGCATTTGGGATCTGTTGAATACCGGTGCTGTTATCTGCTTCTCCGTTGCCTTGTCTCAATAATGGAGATGAAGGGGTCAGACAGGTGTCACCATCAGGTGTTGCTTGTGAGATTGGTCTTGCTGCTATCACTGTATCTGGAGCACCGGGGATTACAGAAGCCATTTTAGATTCACAATGATGCTTTCTTTTGTGTGCCTTGTAACCGTTTGGCATGAAACTTCCGACCACAATCTTACAGAAGCCATTTTAGATTCACGAGTCTTCAAGAAGGGTGCTCTGCTGCTAGAGCCGGCGAGGTGACCGTGTGCGGCGAGGAGAGAGAGAGAAGAAGGGGGCGAGGTGACGCCGGTGAAGGGGGTGTGCTGCAGCAGCAAAGCTGAAAAGCTTTCCTTGAAAAGCATGAAAACAGTTTGACTTATCTCATCCCTCCAATTGATCGAATGGAGCATATTAGTCGCCCGATATAAGAGCCACACGGTCAGCCGTGTGGCAGAATTTCTGTATATATATATATATACAGAAATTCTCTTATGAGGATCACCTTACTTTAAGCTAAAGTAAGCATCTAACAGTAGAGCCGTCTGTGATGAAATTTTGGAAAACTGACCGTTGGATTAGATATCCCTATAATGTATGTCATGCCTGCCAAAAATCACAGTGATCCAACGGTTAGTTTATGAGAAAACTGACTGCCAAAAAATGATCACATTTTAAAGAACAAAAAAATCATAGTTTTTCACAGTCAGTTTTCTCATAAACTAACCGTTGGATCACTGTGATTTTTGGCAGGCATGACATACATTATAGGGGTATCTAATCCAACGGTCAGTTTTCCAAAATTTCATCACAGGCGGCTCTACTATTAGATGCTTACTTTAGCTTAAAGTAAGGTGATCCTCATAAGAGAAAACCTCTATATATATATATATATATATATATATATATATATATATATATATATTCTTCTTATGCATGTCATGCATGCCAAAAATCACAGCGATCTGACGGTCGGTTTCAATACAGGCTTCGAAAGACTGTGGTAGTGTTCACCTATGGATATCGTCATAGTTTTGCACAGTCTGTACTTTATAAACTGACCGTCGAATCACTGCAATTTCTGGTATGGGCGATATTTATGAAAAGAGGATCTAATCCAAAGGTCAATTTTTCAAAATACTTATTTCATATTGGCTAAAAAGCCAAGTCCTCAAGTCGATCCCATACATGGCTCACAAAACCCAACATTGGAGTTGTATTTTGAGAAACTCACCGTTAGATTAAATGCTCCTCCCATACACAACATGTCTGTGAAATATGAAGTCGATCCGCGATTAAGAGCTACATCCATAACTGTGAAAAGTTGGGATGTTTTTTATTGATTTGAAATGTGACTTTATGAATCGAAAGGCTACTAATGTCCGATTAATGTGATTTTTGGCAGACATGATGTTTATGAGAGGAGCATTTAATCCAACGGTAGGTTTCTCACAATGCAACTCCCATATTGGGTTTAGTGAACCATGCGTAAAAATATGTGTAGAATTAAGTATAGAGGAACCTGTCCCCATATATATATATATATAGAGAGAGAGAGAGAGACATTTTTTTTGGGGGGTACATTTATCTTGAACTAGCTGAAATTTTTTTGGCGTGTCTTCACGAAATTCTAGTATGTTTTCAGAATTTGCATCTTTACTTATTTTTAAATATCAGTTTTTGAGTAAATTGGATACTCCTAATTGGTATTGCAGTACATCAATGAATTTGATAATATGACAGTTTGTATAATATGCCCCTTAGCAATGAAAAACTTTCTTGTAACTGGGAATGGGAAAGAGATGCAATGGAGGAGCATTACAGTCGGAAAAGTGCCATAGTAGACGAGTATTATAGTAAATTAAGGTCTAAATTAATTTCAAATGATTTGTTGCCATAAGTATTTCTATTTCTTCAGATTGTTTTCTGGTTTTAATATCTGATGTCTTTGTGATATATTTATGTATCTTGCATTTACATATGAGATGTGCTCCTTCTATTGATGGAAACTATGCTTTGAGAGAACTAAACTAAATGAATTGGTTTTTGTGTATTCTTTTCTTGACTAATTTTTGTTATATTTTCTGAATAAGAAAATTAAAGTATGATATGTCTGTACGTGTGGAGTTATCAATATTCTCTGCCTTTTGGCTAAAGATATTATGTAGTGAAAGTAAATAGACTTCTTTCCTTTGCCCATCACGATAACAGACACAATTTCTATTTAACCTGTGGTTAGATAAATCTGCAGAGAGTCAAATACAATTATATTTGCTTATTTTATTTACGTTTAGTTTTTGGCTTTCTTTTTCTGTGTTTGTTTTGACACTATAATTTAGGCCAACATCTTTCACTTAACTTGAATGCCTATGGTCAATCTGGAATGGTAAAAAGCACTTGAATCCTTGCTTCCATGGGTCTTTACAGCTGATGTTGGAAGTGTGTTTTGTTGGCTTTTGTTATCAGCATAATTTTGTATGATCCTGTATAAAGAAGAAAACAGATAGAATCCATGTTTCTCATTCCGGTACTGTCACTCTTAACAAAACAAATTCAGGCTGTTTAGTTCTATTTGAAATTTCATTATCAATTTCCTCCAACTAAAATGTGGTTTACCATTTTGACTTGGGACTCTTTTTCTGCTGGATGGGGACCTCGATATTAGTTACTTTCTTTCCACCACATCTCCATCGAGGCTTGTCTCCTAACCCCTTATCAGCTGCAGGATTGTGATAAGGAGACATTTATCTTTTTTGAAAGATAATATATGGAAGTCCTTTTTACAGGACTTGAACTGTGTTGGTGGGACAAAACTCCTACCAACTAATCACAATCCTCCTATGTGGCAATCTTGATAAGACCACATCTGTTTTAGGATTCTTCGAAACTCCTTTTAATCTATATTGAAGAGTTGGGATAAGAACAGGACTTTATCTCTATTTTTTAAGATAAGAGGTGAAAGCCCTTTTTCTTACAGGAGGCCAACCCCTAGCATATTATGTCAGTGGGCATTATGGACCCAGTTGTGTTGGTTTGGCAACCTCTGGGGTCTCCTTTTCTTGGGCCTTGTATGACCCATTCACATGGGGCTTGTGTAGTATTTAAGGTTTATATCAGCTTGCTTTGGGCATTGGAGTCTCCATTTGGGCATCATTGAGAGGCTCAAACGTCCTGACTGAATGCTTTGAAAAGCATTGCTTCCTGGCAGCCTGCCTCTTCTTGGAACCCATAGGTTTTTACACCATTTGATCAGCTCCTAAGCATTCCAGCTGTTGAATTTTCACTGCCAACAAACTCTTCCCTTTCCTTCTGTTGCTTCTTTTTCCTTTTGTATTTAACAAATCTAACCTGGGGTTAGTTGTGATGCGAACTGATTAACTCATGTGAGATGTTTGGTCATGCGGAATGAAATCTCTGTATCTCATTGATTGGAAGAACAAGTTTCTACGTGGACATTTGAAATGCCAATAGGAATGTAGGTCTAAGTTTTGAGACCTGTTATTCATAAATGATACCCAAACAAAGAAAAAAGGGTGTGTTGATGTTTCCGACTCTTCTTTTATAGACAATTGTTGTAAATGATGTCAATTTTTTGTTCTCTTCTACACTTTCTGCAACTCTAATTGCTTGTCCCATTTGGTTCTTAATAGGGAGGTGGCTACGATGAAGGTAAGAGAGGAACGGATTGCTGCTGAAGCGGAAAAGGACGCGGATCCGATAAAATACTAGCACTTGTTTTATTTGGGTCTCCCTGTTTGGACCAAACCTAGATTGAATATATTGTTCGTAACTTCATATGAGGACTGATTTCACTGCGAATTGGTTTTAGTTTGTATGCAGTTTATCTATAATTGAATTGCTTCCATTTCATTTTCTTGCTGTGTGGTTTATTAGCCCATTTGACCAATTAGAGATTACACACCAGAAGCTTCTCGTCTTTCAAGCATAATAGTGAATTAAGAGGATTATAATTCATTTCCTACATGGTACTTTTCACTTCTTTTTTTTTTTTTTCTTTTTTTTGTTAATTGTACATGCATGAAGAAATTTTCAACCATTACGTTTTTCCTGCATTTGTATGGTTCCGTGGAAAAGAAAATAAATTAGAAAAAAATGAAATTCAGTGTTCATGCAGCTTGGGATATCACCGAAATAAATATTGTGTACTAATTCAGTATGGTAGGATTTGTAACCTCTTAATTGGAAAATAGAGTTATTCAGAAATGCTTATATGAGGTGCACTTTAAGTTGTGTTGGGTGACTTTCGTAGGGCTGATTGGAAAACATATTTTGGAAAGACTGATTATCGTATTAAGTAACCTTGTTATGATTTATATGCCTACCAACAATTACAATGATCCGACAAATTGTTTCTGAAAAATAATTAAATAAAAATGGTGATATTTTAGGGGAAAAAAAAATTACAATTTCCAGACATTTTCGACAAACTGACCGTCGAATCGTTGTAATTTTTGACGGACATGAAAAGCATGTTTTTTAATCTAACGATTGGTTCTTCAAATTTTAACTTCCAACTGGCACAACGGAGGTCATTTGATACAATTGAAGTAATTTTGCATCAGGTGCACCTTATGCTAGCATTTCCACTAAGCTATAACCTATTTTTTGGCAAAGTTATGGAAATTAAACAAACTAGAAAAGCAAGCGACGGATAAAGAGCACCAAGTTACAGATACAGATTTAAAACAAACGAGCAAGCAATTGGCAGATTTAAAACAAACCAGAAAGCAATTGGCAAATTTGAAACCCTTGAATGCTAATACTTGGTATTAGCAAGTTCAAAAAAAAAAAAAAAAAAAAAAAAAAAAAGTATTAGCAGGTTAAAAAAAAAAAAGGGTAGGCAAAAGCTCACCTACTTATTGAAGGTAGGAAATCTTATCAAACGGGAAATCTTATTAAACGGGCTATCAGGCAAAGTACAAAGAGAATTAAATTTTGGAATTTTTCCTCAATATTCCCGTAGTTTGAAAAAATTTCCTCCATAAACCAACCTTTTTAAAAATGACCAAAATATTTTTTTTTTGACCAAAATGCCTTCTTATAACATAATCCCTACATTTATACTAAACTTCCAATTTTGTGAATAATTTCCAATCCCCCAAATTGCATGTAATCTCCTATTTTGAATATAATCCCTAATTTTGGTAATGTCAAATCAAATTAATTATACAATGATGACATTTCTGAAAAAATCATATAAATATATCAAAAAAGAAAAAGAAAAATGTGAAATGAAAAGGGCCGAATTGGGGATTATTAAGTTATTTTGGGGGATTATGAACAAAAATTCAGTTTTGGGGATTATGGCTTGATAAGGGGATTGGGGATCATGAATAAATTTGTGAATTATCTGTTATTTTGGGCATTCTGTACTTTTTTTGATTCAATGGGACATGTAATATTGGGGATTTAAAAAAAAAAAAAAAGTATTGGGGATTGTTAGGAAAATTGGGGATTATTTATCATTTTGGGGATTGAGGATTATATATTATTCGAGAGATTATTTAGTATTTTGGGGACTGTGTGTAAAATTTTGCAAATGTCCCAAAAAAATCCGGTAGAAGGGCAAAAATGTTCAATTTATGGTACAGAGGTGAATGTAGTTTATTTTTCAAAACGTGGGTTTATGTAAGGAATTTTTCCAGACTATAGGGATTTTGAAATTATTGAATTTAAGGCTAAAAAGTAAGTTCTTAAAATCTTAGCTTCAATTTCTAAATAATAAAAACTTTTGTATATTATCAATTATAAAACCTGAATTAGAACTCGGAAAGGAACTAAGGCATGCTAGGCCAAAAGAGTACTCCGTTTTGGATGATTTTCCCTTGGAATGATGGAAGTTGAACTTGTAAAATTGCACGTCAGTAGCATGAGGAGAAAAGTATTGTCCTCAATCAAAGAGCTAAGGAGCATATACTTGAATCTGAGATCTCCAAGCCTGATGCTGAGCTTGAACACCATCTGAACCCAAGATGGAGGTTGACGAGGGTCTGAACCCATGAAGAGAGTTGACGAGGGTCTGAACCCATGAAGAGAGAAATCACCAGAGGAACTCAGCAATTAGGAGGGTAGCACCAAGAAAGTTAAGGGTGCTAGCTCTTACAAGGAAAAACTTGTAGATAACCATGGAACAGGCTTGACTGAGGTGCACCTACAACTCCCTAACGGGATTCTTGATGAGGACTCAGACGAGGAGAAGGGTGACAACATACCCACCATTAGACTGTCCAGAGAGGACAAGAGAGGTATTCGCATTCCGTAGGCACAAGCGATTATTGTCAAACTCTTTGGCAGAACTATTGGTTACACCTTCCCGCGTGCAAAACTGAAGGCTATTTAGAAAGCAGAGGGGACATTTGAGGTTGTGGATCTTGGTCATGGATTTTTTCCTAGTCAGATTCTCATACCCGAGTGACCTTAGGAAGGTCCAGTTGGAAGGCCCTTGGTTTATAGGGTAGAACTTCCTTACTAACAGACGATGGGAGCTAGCGTTCCACCCAAGCTCTGCTACCTTCACTCATACTGTTGTTTGAGCTAGCGTTCCCACCGGTGGAATGAAGCACAAAAGAAGAGCTAGTTAATCATAGGTGGATCGGGGGCTCTGATACCATGTAGAAAAATTGAATCTAATTGATAAATAGCTTGATTACAACCAACCCATTAGAGATTTTATATAGAGAACAAGAGTAAATAATCTGGCAATATACATGCAAGAATGGAAACACATAAAAAGAAAATCAAATCAAAGAATATTATTTAATATTTCTTCATCCGTTATATTCTCTCAATCTTCTTCCTTGATGCATGTGCTCTCATTATTGACTTTCTTTTGATTTATTTCCAAATCTCTTAATCCCTTCCTTGATAATTAGCTTGTCTTAATTTATTTCCTCCAAATGCTTCAATCACTCAAAATTTGAAGTGGCAATTTGAGATTGCTCTGAATGCTACATGCACTACACATTCACCCTACAAATGCATATAATAAAGGTTAATTTGTAAATGTAACAAGTATTACAGAAGTAACAGAACTGCACTAACCTTGATACTATTGTTAACCTATGGAAGTGCATGGGGTATATATAGTTGCAAACCTGATGCATAAAAAAGAAAAGAAAAAAGACATGCATCAGCATGAATGAAAGATCAAATGATATATTAAAGTCCAAAAAAGTAATATTTGAGATATCAGATCGATTCAGCAATATAAATTGGTTCTAGCAAGATAAATTGGTTTAAAACCACACAGATGGACCGAAAACGACATAGAAACCATGTAGGAACCCATACGATTTTTTTAAGTTAGAGAAACACTGTTTGCAACAAAACAAATGACTGTAGTGACTGAGAATTTAACAACCCAAACACACGTAGGAAATCGTAGAGGGCTAGCAAAATGAGTACAAAAACCATACACATATAGCACCAAACATAACATAGAAACCATGTAGAAACCCATACCATTTTTCAAGCTAGAGAAACAATGTGGCCAGAAAAAAAATGAATGTAGTAAACATTTATATTCATAGACTAAGAAACTATTGAATAGAGCCCTAAATCAAACACATCTCTCAAATAAAACAGGGGTAGGAGATAAAACAGGGTACTGATTTTAGAAGTCAATATGGATTTGGATAAAAAATTTGTAGTTTAAATCAGTGAAATATTTGAGATATTAGATTGATTTAGCAAGATAAATTGGTTCTAGCAAGATAAATTGGTTTAAAACCACACATATGGACCGAAAAAAACATATAAACCATGTAGGAACCCATACGATTTTTTAATTTAGAGAAATACGGTTTGCAACAAAACAAATGAAAGGAGTGACTGAGAATTTAACAACCCAAACACACGCAGGAAATCGTAGAAGGCTAGCAAAATGAGTACAAAAACCACACACATATGGCACCCAACACAACATAGAAACCATGTAGAAACCCATACCATTTTTCAAGCTAGAGAATCAATGTGGCCAAAAAAAAAATGAATGTAGTAAACATTTATGTTCATAGACCAAGAAACTATTGAATAGAGCCCTAAATCAAACACATCTCTCAAATAAAACAGGGGTAGGAGATAAACAAGGTACTGATTTTAGAAGTCAATATGGATTTGGATAAAAAATTTGTAGTTTAAATCAGTGAAATATTTGAGATATTAGATCGATTTAGCAAGATAAATTGGTTCTAGGGTTCTATGTCTTACTAGTTTTTCTTCTTGGTTCTTATTGCCTCCAAATCCTTGCGTTTCTCGTCTTCTTCGCCATTTTCGAGTGGATAGGTGTTGTTGACGATGGAGATATGCAGACAATTTGCTTGAGAGAAGATAACTGTAAGTTGTGAAACGAATGAGAAAAGGTGCAGAGCTTTTCGGTTTGTGACGATGAAGAGCAGTTTCGTCTGGTTCAGTTATGAAAAGGTGATTTCTGTTTTGAAAAAGGTGATTCTGAAAGATTTGATTTCGCTCGTCGCGTGAAGAGGGGCAATTTTGTCCGATCTGGCCAAAAGGACCTCTTACAATTAAAACTTATTTTGAGGACCGGATGAAGTAGTTTCTTTTTAATTAGGACTTGCGACCGAATTCCCCTTTTCAGATTTGTTTAATATCCTAAATATTCTAAATTCAATAAATTTATTAAAATTATTCTAGATACATCAACCCTATCAATGAATAAAACTTGGATACATTTTAAGCCAAAGACATCAATTTCAATTGAACTTTAAAAATCCCAGATAATAAGAATATATAATATCTTTTAATTTAAATCAGTTGATATTTTTTTAATGAATGTCATATCTGCAAAAACTCACAGTGATTCAACAGTCAATTTTCAGAAATGACACGACAGTTTTCGGCAATCATAGTTTTTCATAGCTATATTTTGAAATTCTAACATTGAATTACCGTGATTTTTGGCGTGCACGACATCCATAAGTACAGTATCTAATCCAACAGTCAGTTTTCCAGAATATGCATCCTACAATTATTTATAGCCCTTCATGTGGATATAAGTTATATCCGCATATGTGGACTTGATCATTACTCATAAGTAGTTTATAACTTAGTGAATATGGTAGTGTAAGGTGGATTGAGATAAATTTGCGTAAGGTAATCTCCGTAGGACCAAATTTTGAAAAACTGACCGTTGGTTTAGATACCCCTTATATTTTTTATGCATATCAAAAATCATAGTGGTCCAACAGTCAAGTTGTGGAAAATAATATGAAAAAATGAGACTTCTTTATTCTTCAAAATATCACCATTTTTCAGGGGTGTGCAAAAACCCGCCCGATCCGCCGTACCCGCCCAACCCGATCCGAACCAACCCGCAACCCGCGGTTACATATCTCATGGCAGGTGGGGTCGGGTGGATGAGATAGAAATTCTATGGGTGGGGTTGGTTGATGGGTGTCAATACCAAAACCCGCTCAAGACCCGCCACCTGCCAACATTTATATTTAAATATATTTATATATATAAATAATAAATTAACATAAAATGATTCAAGATGCTTGTCATAATTTTTTTTTTTTTTTAAAATGCATTTTAGAAAAGTTAGAAAGCAGAAACCATAAAGGATTAAAGGCCAAAAGCAAAATACATGCTATAAATTTATAACTATTTCTTTGTCATCAAACTGCACTGTAAAATATTGGGTAGATCCTCGAAGGCATTTAAATATTATGTTATAAAGTGGTGATGTGTTTGTTCTTCATTATATTCAATGTTCAAATGCGAGTGGAATCACATCGATCTACGCATGAGATGTCTCTCTTTCTATTTTGTTTATTATCTTTTCCAATTAATAAGCATTCTTCATCCCTTTTGCTTAGGGAGTTCCAGTAAATTTTGAGCTAAATTTCATCCCATTGTCAAATGTACTCACCCTATTTTATATGAATGTGCCTCCCTAATTCTTCTTTCTTATTTATATTAATACGTATATACTTTCAATTTATGTGCCTTACATCATTTTTATAATTTTCATATTTATGTTTTAAATAGTTTATGGAGGATTCCCATGAGAATTGTAATTTAATCATTAAAGAACACAAAATTGTATTGTTAGATACGAGTTTAAGGTGTCTTTGCTTGTTCAAATGAGTTTAAAGATTTTAGGTGTGTATAAAAAAAAATTATTATTGATTGACCCGTCCAATCCGCCCACCCGCCGGTTGAAATCCGCTAATTTTTTCAACCAACCCGCTGGTTATTAAGATGTGCGGGTCGGTTGATGGTTGGGAGGATTAGCCACCCGCCAAGGGCGGGTTGGTTGGCGATTTTACCCTCCAACCGACCCGCGCACACCCCTAACCCCCACCTTCTGGGTACGTACTTAATTCAAATCTTTAATTCAAATAGACATTCTGTTGGAAAATTTTATCTAGGGTTTAGATTATATTGTGTTAAATAATCATTTGAAAATAAAACAGACTGTATTTAAATTCTGTAAAGTGCAAAATTATATACCAATTTAATAAATAATAAGATAAAGTAGAGAAATACTACTTGAATAATTCAATCGAACCAGAAAATTATTGGGTTAAATGCATTTTAGTACCATCAACTTTTGGGTCAGTTTCAATATGGGCCACGAACTTTACATTGACTCAATTTAGTACCATCAACTTTTGGGTCAGTTTCAATGTGGGCCACAAACCCACTCATCTCTTCATATCTAAAATTGTCACATCAATTAAAAATAAAAAATATTTTTTATTACTTTAACACTTATAAAATAATTAAAAAATTCTTAATAACAATATCTAAAAATACTTTATATAATATTTTAATACTTTTAATATACAACAAAAAATATTTATTTAGTTTAATAAATATTTTAATATTTATAAGAAATTAAAAAAATTATTTATGAGAAAACATTAAGTGGGCTGTTAATATACAACAAAAATTTATTTAGTTTTTATGGACGGTGTTATGCGTTTGGCCTACATTGAAACCAAATTTTTTAATTTGGTACTAAATTGAGTCAAGGTAAAGTTCGTGGCCCATATTGAAACTAACCCAAAAGTTGATGGTACTAAAATGCATTTAACCCAAAATTATTCTAAGTAACAATTCTATAAAAACTGAAAGTATAAAATAAATAATTTACAAGTTTAGTAGAATTTGAAGCAGAAATTTGATTAAGAAATTTAATCAAGTCAAGTGTTTGACACTTTGTCTTTAAGATAGAATTCGCCCCTCCTATAGATACTTAGAGTTCAATGGACGTCTGCCTCCCATGATACAATGATCAAGTTTGAAGATGAAACACTACAATCTTCAAACGCAGCGAATCAGCAATGCCTATCTTTCTCTCTTTAAAACAGTATGCAGACACTGATAATGTAATAATGCATTAATGAATTGAATGCAAATGAGTCAAATCAGTGGCCTATTTATAGACGAAATGGACACCATTTGGGACATGATCCTTTGAAGGGTTGAAAAAACCAGACACAACTCTTTAGTAGTACAAAACAATCACAACTGTTCTGGATGAGATGCCTGGTCATTCTGAGTTGTGGGCTAGCCCAAAAAGATAATGGGCTTAGTCTAAATGACCCCCCCACCCCCCAGCTCGGTGCGGGAGAGCGTGTGGTTTGGATCAAGCCCAAGTTTGGGTAGATCCTCTCCCCTCACAACCCATATGTCCAATGTAAGGGTATATAAACACATAAGCTTCCCACTTTTTTCCAATGTAGGACAAAGATGGCTATCACCTTCAACCACTTTCATTTTTGTAATTTTATACTACAATTTCTCATTCAAAACATTAATATTTTGAGCTTATTAATTCAATATATTAATCTCCTTCATAAGATGAATGTATTCCAATATGGGTCCACTTCAAAAGACTTGTGGGACCCATATATAAATTAAGCTAAAGTAACTTATACAAAAGCGGAGCCAGAATTTTTTCTTTAGGGGTGCCAAAACCATGGCCATAAAGGCTTTGGCTTATATATATATAATAATAATAACATGTAATTTATTAATCATTTTCAAAACTTGCTTGGTAGCTTTATAAAACTTGTTGGGGAGTGGGGGTGCCATTTCATTTTTTATTATATATAATATGTATAGCTATATAGAGCTCTATATATATAACATAAAGTTTGCAAAACTTAGGGGGTGCCATGCCTATGTGGCTCCGCCACTGAACTTATATAAGCTCAAAATATAACACATTCTTGTATATAAGACATGCTAACTAGCATCAGGTGACATACTTTAGAGACATTTCCATAACATATGTTAAAAAAGTGACCGTTGGATTAGATACCCCTCTCGTGAATGTCTTGTATGCCAAAAATTATAAACTGTTGGTTTTAGGAAAAATTTAATGCAAAAAACTGTGACTTTTTTGTTCTTCAAAATATCACAATTTTTTCAGAGTCAGTTATTTCAGTTTGGCAAACATGACATTCATAAGAGGACCATCTAATCCAACAATCAGCTTTTCAAAATATGTTATGTAAATGTCTCTATAGTAGGTTGCATGATGCAAGTTGCATCAGGTGCATCTAATAATAGCAAGCCTGTCCTATATATTATTATCTCATGTGAAGATAATAAAATATACACATTCTGAAAATTGAAAATGTTTCCTTTCTTCAACAATCTCTCTCTGCTTATTGATGGAGAACAAATTCTAACACTATGTTTGGATTAAGAGAATTGGAGAGAAGAGAAGATAACCTCATTAAGGAAAAAGAAGGGAAAAAGTTAATTTTCTCTCCACCTGTTTGGATAGCTTTCATTAAGAGACCGAAGAGAAGAGAAAATGTTAAGATGTAATTTCCAACATTATCCTTACTTTTTAACACTCCAAGCAATGTCTGTGAGTAGAAGAGTAAATTTGCCCCATTTCTCTTCTTCTCTCTATATCTCTCCAATTTGAAGAGAATAAAAAAGCATCCATTTTCTCCACACTTTCTCTTCCCCTCCTTTCCTTTCTTTCCCATTTTGTAAAACCAAATAAGGGAATTGGGGAGAAACTTAGAAATTTTATCTTCTCTTCCCTCCAACCCTCTCAATCCAAACACACTGTAAGTCTTTGCGCTGTGGATTTGAGAGTTTCACTCACATTCATAGTGAAACTTGACTATTGAGATTACGCTTATGATCGTAATGTTGGGATAAACAAACACGTACTAATTCGGACTACCCGAATTTAGCAAACAACATAATTAAATTGTATCTCTCTCTGTGTGAATCTTTTAGCAACTAATCAAGTAGAGAATAATATGACCATAAAACAAAATTTAAAGCACATCACAACACAAGATTTTTACGTGGAAAACCTCCCCGATGCAGGAAGAAAAGACCACAGGATCCTAGTCCACAAAAATATCTCTACTATGAAAATAATGGGCGTACAAAGATTCTCTCTAGTTTAAAACAAGAAGTAAATAGCAAAAATTATCTCATGAAAAGTTTCTTGGCAACCAAACAAGAATCATAGGAAATTTGGAAAAATCTCACCAAAACAGGGACGCTGTTCATGAGCCCAATACCACAACAGAGTGCTCCAAATCTGATCTCCAACGTTCTGATTGCAGAGCCTTGAATCGTGAACTCACCTATCAAATTTAAGCTCCATCGGATAATGGATGACTGCCGATCGAAGCTCTAGACGAAATCTGGACAGAGTTGCAAAAACTGAGTTTGCACTCTTTTCTGTCGTGTTTTGGTCGTTAAGTCGGTTTTCCCTCTCTTCCGTTGTTCTCTCTTGTTTTGTTGGTTTAGTCGGTTTTCTCTCTCTTATGTTGTTCTAATTGCAGCACCAGCAAGAAAGTGTTTTAATAAACTCTCATAAAATGACTAAAATAGGCTTCTCTAAAGATCCCACATGGGCCTTAACAAAAATTGGTCTTCATCCGAATAACTTTGGGTCATCCACACATAAGAGGGAAGCCCAACCCAAACACGTAGATATATGATATAGAAAATTCTACTGAATAAAAAGTTAACCACATCTAATGGTTCAATAAACTAAGCGAGAAGCATATTTGGAGCAAATAATTGGCCAAGA
>JAESVK010001325.1:833809-933176 GCA_017140935.1 Hamamelis virginiana | reverse complement strand
TATATATATATATACCAGCATATTTTTCTCTATATATTAGATTTTCAATTTTCCTCTCACTAAACTATTCATGTCAAAGTTATTTCCCAAATTGATGTTACTTTCCAACCGCTATTTCTTATAGCGCTTGTGATTTTGGAGGCATCTCGGTTTTGTTGTCTACGTGGCGTGAACATGATGAGAGAGAGTCTGTCGGTTTTAATTTTTTTGAGCCAAATTTCGTACAATCTAACCATGGTAGAGACCATGTTTGTGAACCCTTAGATTTGGCTAACATAGGGATAGCAACCAGTCGTGTTTGTGTCTAGGTGATCTCTAGATCCACTCCCTATATATATATACAGAAATGCTATTATAAGGCCCACCTTACGCAAGGTTGCGTAAGGTCCCCTCCATATGGCCAATTTTATATGACAGTTCGTAAAATTGATCGTTGGATTAGATGCTCATCTTCTGTATGTCATGCCTGCAAAAAATCACAGTGATCCGACGGTTGGTTTTTGAAAAAATTCGTCGTGAAACTATGCATCTCATTTGTTTTTCAAAATATCACCATTTTTTTAACATAAATTTTTTCAAAAACCAACCGTCGGATCACTGTGATTTTTTGCAGGCATGACATACAGAAGATGAGCATCTAATCCAACGGTCAGTTTTACGAACTGTCATATAAAATTGGCCATATGGAGGGGACCTTACGCAACCTTGCGTAAGGTGGGCCTCATAATAGCATTTCTATATATATATATACATATATATATATATATATATATATATATATATATATATATATATATACTAGGATATTTTTCTCTACATATTAGATTTTCAATTTTCCACCAACTTCAATTTCTAATTTTTTTAAATTATTTTCAAATATTTTATTATAATTTGATACAAAGGAGCTATTAAAGTATTCACTACATTCACATTGTGTGTGCACACTTGTGGGAGTCTGATTGTTATACTTTAGAGGGTACGCCACTAGAGAACCAAGTATACCTAGTGATTTACTTCGAGGGGCACGATTTACTCTTAATTAGGGCAGTGAACTTACACTTATCAATCAATAAATTTTTCTAATCTACCATATAATTTGATCATTTGATTATTGAGATTATCCAATTTATATTTTTATACGGTTTTTTTATTACGAATTTATTTTTAGTTGCTTGATTACCATTTTGTTAGAATAATATTCTTAAAATGTTCTTTGACCAATTAGTTTATTTGAGGTCAAAGAGTTACATATATATGATGTAGGTTATTGTATTAATGAAATGGGACTTAATTTGTTAAAATTGGTCATAAACCTAGATTCAATTGTTTGGTTTTGATTGGGTATTTTTTCCCTTTTTGCCTTTAGTGCTTGTTGAAGGATTTAGCTTAATTATGGTAGAATCCAGTGCTATTAATATTCTCAATGCCAATAACGAGATAGTATTATAGTACTTTATTCTTTCATATAGGAAGCCCAAGATGATAAGATCTACAAACAACTCAATTCCCTATCCTCAATCTGCATAACACAAGAACAAACATCCACAATCATAACAAAAGCATAAGAAACGCATATTTAATTATTTATTGCACGCTGGTCTACATGTGTCAATTTGGAGTGAACATTTCGATAGAAACTATCATCATTTTTTTTTTTTTTTTCTAAAATTGTTTGACTTCGTAACTTTTGAGATCTAGTGACCTTAGTTTATCCATAGCATCTTTATGAATAAAATAAAGCACATTAAATGAAACACTCATGTATCATGTTGATCAAAATTATGGGTGGCAAATGGGCTTAAATGGGTTGGGTCATAAAATGACCATTACCAATTTATGACCCATTTAGACCCATGCCCATATATTATGGGTCAACTCGACCCAACCCACCAACCCATATATCATGGGTCGACCATTTAGACCCATGCCCATATATTATTTAACAACAAAATTTAACATGTCATATTTAAATCCTCAACAAAAACCGCGTTCTTACAGTTATTCAAAATGTCACAATTTTGCAATTAGTTTTTCAAAAACTAACCGTCGGATCACTGTGAGTTTTTGAAGGCATGACATACAGAAGAGGGGCATCTAATCCAATGGTCAGTTTTACGAACTGTCATGCCTGCAAAAACTCATAGTGATGTCCCTCTTCTGTATGTCATGCCTGCAAAAACTCACAGTAATTCGACGGTTGCTTTTTAAAAAATGTCATTGAGAAAATATGTAACATTTGGCCAAAAAGAGAATCATGCGCCCTTATGTCAAAAAACTTTCAGTTTTATATATTTTGGCATTCTGCGCTTCTGTAGGGTCAGTTGCAGAATATATTTTAAAAAATTGACCGTTTGATAAAAACTCATCTTATGAATGTCATGCCTTCCAAAAATCAGGATGATCCAACGGTTGGTTTTTGAAAAAACTGATTGCAAAATTGTGACATTTTGAATAACTGTAAAAATGCAATTTTTGTTGAAAATTTAAATATGACATGTTAAATGTAGCAATTTTATTTTATTTTGTTGGCACATATATGCGTTTTTTAAAAAAAAAAAAAAAACAAACAAACAAACAAACAAACGAGTCGACCCATTATATATGGGTTGTGAGTCGGATCGACACATGAAAAGAGATCTCGAATGAGATTTGTATATAGAAGATAAATATGACATGTTAACTTTTGTTGTTAAATGCGGTAATTTTATTTTATTTTAAGTTTTTTTTTTTTTTTTTTGGCATGTATATGTGTTTTTAAAATAAAAAAAGGCCGACCCATGATATATGGGTTGGTGGGTCGGATCGACCCATGATATATGGTCATGGGTCAAGACATGGTATTAGTTAAATGGATATATGTCCCAAACTTAAGAACAAAAATCATATAAATTAGTTTAATTAGTTGGGTCTCCAATAAGTACCCATGGATTACCCATATCCAACTCAATTATAAATGAGTTTAATTGAATGGTCCAATTATGACCTATATATTAAAATGTACCAACCCATACCCATTACTACTAAATGGGTTTGGGCTAATTTTGTAACCCATAGCCACATATATGAACCATTTCTTACTAATGATTTTTTTTTTTAAATAATGCTTTTTTTTATTATTATATTCCAACAGTTAGAATTTTGAAATTGAAAATATAATTTACTTCAATATTTTGTATTTTGAAAAACCAATTTAAAATACAACTTATACGGAGGGATTTAAGGTATATTTGAATTACAGGGACCTAAAATACATATTTATACAGAAACAACTAAATATGAGGCGATGTATGTAGTAGATGGAGAACTAGAAAGTAAAGTAAATGTTCTCTCCTCTTAATTTAGAAGGAAACATTTAAATGTTAATAAAATGAGTGATTAATGTTTTTAAAATTGAAAAATTGCATAAATATAAGATTTTTTTAATAAAATATAATAATAATAATAATAATAAAACATTGGGAGAAATGTTCTTAGTCCCCAATATTATTGATCCAAATTCTCTACTTGGACTTGAATATGCTTGGATGATGTGGCATAATTTGGATGATTTATTTTTCATTTAAAAGATGTGCAGAATATTTAAATCATGCCACATCGTCGAAACACGAAGGAGGATCTTCATTCGTTATTGCCTTATGGGTTATAGGTCACTTTCGTGGTTACTTTCGAATCTTAATCGCATCGAATATATTATTGAAAACGAAATCGCAAACGAAACTTGTTGGCTGTTGCGAAAGCAGAAAAACGCAACGAAAAACAGCTTCGGAGGGGCCGTGGAGTCATTCCCGACAAACTCCCTAACATTTCGCCATTACCTCCTTCGTTCAACACAACTCCGCTCTCTGCTTGCAGCGTTTTAGAGAGAGAGAGAGATGGAAGTAGTGAAAGTGGAGAGATGGGGATATGAGGTGAAAACCTCTTCCGATGCTTGTATCTCTGCCATTAACGCCTTCTATCACCAGGTTTGTTCTCTGTCTTCTGTTTTCAGAGGCATTTACTTTTAGAATTTCGAATACGATTCTGGGTTTTGGATCAAATGAATAGGTACTGAGTTCTGGAAGAGAGAAGTCTGTAATTCTAGAAGCACCGCTCCATGATCCAGACTGTGTACTTGGCAACATCTTAGCCGCTCATTTCCTCTTCTCTGCAGATCCTTCTCGTGCTCCCTTCCATCTCCGCGCCGCCAAGGATCGTCTAGTAAGTTCCCGCCCTCAATTTGGCCTCCATAAACCTCCTGAATAAACCTTTTTTATTCTCTTGAGTTCTCGGATAGAAAAGTTTTTTCCTGGGTATTTTGAAAATTTTGTTTTTCCTCCCTTAATTGCTATTTTAACTTTGTACAGGAACAAGCCACCTCGTACGAGAAAGCAGTTTTCGATGCTGTCAATTATTTGGTTTCTGAAGACAGAGACGATGATGTCGCTGTTGAGTTACACTCTAAGGTGCGTGAGATTTTGAATTTTATTTAGATGAAGTTGTTTATTTTAGGCCCTTCTGTTATGAATTGAATTTATCATTGATGCGGTTTTTTCTTACTGCTGTTAGCTAATAATGCGTTTAGGTCAGTTGTGTTGTGGCATACAGAAGATGAATAAGATAATTTTTTCAGCACATTTTGGATTTGAATTCACTGGTTTTATCCTATTAGTTCATTACATTTAGGGCTGGTTTGGACTCTCATGTAAATTCAATTGTTTTGTTATGTTTCACATATAATTTTGAGAGCAAATTCATCATTATGAATGTGCAATTCAAGAAATGGCGGCCACCATCCTAAATGAGAATAAAATTTTAAAACAGCGGCATTTCATCATTTTTTTAAAATTGATCCTATAATATTAATTATAGTGAATGCTCTAGCTTCTTTATATGGCTCCCATTCGTGATGATGGTTTTGCATCTTAAATGCTATGCAAAACACACAATAGGCTCATTCAATTACCATGGAATAACCAAAAAAGGCTTAATTGCTTCAAAAACAAACTGAGTACTCTACAGGTTACTTGCACTGTTGAATGATTTCATTTTTATTTTATTTTTTAAGTAGTCCAAATATTTTCCAGTTAAACTAACAGATTTTGCCCTAATAACTGATCTAGAAATAAGTCATTATTATTCGTGACAAACCATATGGTACCTGGGGGGCTAAACTGGCCAAGATCACTATAGAAGACTAGGAGCTGTAGAAATTTCCTTTAGATAAATTAATGTAGTTTTAGTAATCACATTCCATATGTATTTGATTAGGTCGTTGTTTATGGTCCAAAATAAAAGACATGGTAATAGTAAGACTATGTCAAAATTAACATATGGACTAATGAATGCATGGCATATGGACCAATGAGGATCAGCCACGTGGCACGAAATGGAAGGGAGGTTTGACTTTGGAACCTTGCAACCTGTTTAGTGATGTGGGCTTAGGTCCCCCCTTCACTGGCCTTCCTGGAGCCTCCCACTATAAAAGGAAGTGGGTCTACCTCTATCTCTACTACCCCAACCTTTACTAGCTGTCTCTGTTAGACCGGGGAGTCCAAAATCCAATAAACCAGGATCAATATACAACTCAGTAATCATACCCACGTAAAAGGCTTAAGCCCTTTATGAACTGGTTTGGGTACATATACCGTAGCTTCTGATTAGGGTCGATGATGATTATTATGATATTGTTTGGCACCCTCTTGCACTGTTCTCTAAAATAGTGAAGCCACTACAACTCCATGGACGTAACCCTAGTCTTGGGTGAACCATGTAAATCTCTGTCTTGTGTGATTCTTATTCTTTTGGTGTGCTTTTCTTCTTTGTTATTTGGCCTAACAATCTCTACTACCCCTATCTCTACTAGCCTGCCCACCTCAATCTCGAAAAGAGAAGAAGTGAATCTTTGCATTGACCTTCTTTGGTCAAATGGGGATGACGTGTCTATTGGCACATGGTAAATACAGTACATTTATGGCTGCAGCAGATAACACGCTGCAAATGTGACTTTTACATAGTAGGTGGATTGGTAGGTCTACACCTCCTAGGTTGCGGACCTTCTTTATTGGATTTGAGACCTCCTTTATGGAATTTGGTGGATTTGGGACATGGTATGAACCAACCTCAAGTAGCGTGGAGATGGGATTGCTCATATCATATCACACCACACCCCTATAAAAGATGGTACTTTCATTAAGGAAGGGACAGCACAACACAACACACAAGGGTTTGATATTCCCCTAATGAAGGGAAAGGAGGGCATTCAATGAAGTGAGAAACTGAATAGAGAGAGAACTTTCGGGTGTACTTGGGATTTGGGGTTGTGAGCAGCTTCCATTGTAGTTTTATTTTCCCTATAGGAAGATTTAGTGATGCCTTTGTCAGTAGATGTAGGCTAAAAGCCGAATCATGCAATTGCTTGTGTATTATGTTATTGTTCTTTATTTGCTCTTTTGATTTTCTCCACTTGCTTTCTTAAATTTTCTCCCTTTCCTCTCCTCTTCCATCAGTCACATCTCTCCATGTTCCTCCCGGTCATGACTCGTAAAAACCAGTATAAACAGTCCTTAAGCATCCTTGTTATCAAAATTGACCCCAGAAATGTCAACCATTTGAAAAGAACATATCCCAGGCGGAGTGTGAAGGAAGAAGAGGGTTAATTTTGTTGTAGAGCAGCCCTGTTGGCAATGAAGTCTGCGCATTGATTGCTCTGTCATAGTGTGTGCTGGAGCTTGCATTCCCACCATCTGCTTATGTCCGATGTAACCCCAAAAAAAGGAAAAAAAAAAAAAATCGTTATAGTGTAGTCTTGCCAAGTATTAAGTATTTCTAGACGTATTAACTATTTTGGTAACAATTAACTAATCCACGTATTAGAAATAGTCTAACATACGTATTACGGCCCTAAGTAGAAACTGATTACGGATTTGGCATGTTCTTCATGAATGGAAGGTTTGGTAAAGTTTATATTATTCTCCTAGCATTAGTTGTCTATAGTTTGAAAATATCTAGTTTGAATATCACATGCTTGATGAGTACATTTCTTAAATTGAAAAACCTGGTACAAAGGTACAATTAAATGTTAATTGATTGGAGACTTTGGAGTGATGCCGGATGATTAAGAATTTCATTTGAGCTTTAATCTCCGCTTGTGATTTGCTTTGGGTTAGGTCTCAGTTGTTTGTACATAGTTTATCTATTCAATATGTGATGTTTATGTTTTTTGCAGCTTCTAAAAGATTTTCCAAGAGATCTCATAACTCTGAAGAGGGCTCAAGGTCTATGCTTTTACATGGGTCGTCCTGATCTATCTTTCAATCTTGCTGAACAGGTTCCCTTCTATCAAGAATAAGATAGATTTATTATTTCTTTAATAAGTGAGAAAACTCATTACCATCCCGACATTTGGTAGCAACTTAATGCACGGTTATATTGAATAATTTCGACACAGGATACAGTTCTTTCATTGTTAGGTTCAACATTTTCCATAGTGGCAGTACATGTTGTTTGGTGTGTCTTATGTTGTTGACGAAAACCTTCCATTAGTTCCTTTTGATGAACTCCTTTTATGATTTATAAATTCAACAGGTTCTACCTGAAAATCGACAAGAGAGTTACATGTATGGCTTGCTTGCTTTTCCTTTGCTAGAGCTTGGCCGAATCGTGGATGCCGAGAAAGCTGCAAGAATGGGATTTGAGATCAACGAGCAAGATTTCTGGGCACAACATGCTGTGAGTCAAAACCTGTTATGATCTGCTCGAGCAAAATATGTTTTACCTTCTATTGTTCTATTTAAACTAGAACTTTTTCTATTTAATTGACTTCTAGTGTGGAGGAGCCTTTCACTGTATACTTATAGCACATTAAGTTTCTGGATTTAGTTAGTCCAAGGCACTGGTGATTGCATTTATAATAAATCTCTGGAGTTGGCCATAGTATATTACTAATATGGGTTATGGAAAATTATTATTATATTTTCTTGAAAAATTAGATCATGAATATGAACAGAGCTCATAATGTTTTATATAATTATTTAACCATTGGCTAGAAACCCTAATATTTCACTCCTTGATTTATTCTCATAATGTTTGGATGCTTGTGCAGTTATGCCATGTTCTTCAGTATGAGTGTCATTTCAAGGAAGCAGTGGAGTTCATGGAAGAGTGCTCATCATCATGGAGTTCCTGTTCATCTTTTATGTGTGCACTTTAAGTAATTTATATAATATTTTATCTTGAATTTTTATAACATCATTTTGTTTGGTATTTTAGATTGCTAAACAAGTTCAACCTTTAGGTACACACACAATTGGTGGCATGTTGCTCTTTGTTACTTGGAAGGTAATTCTTCCCTGAGAAAAGTGCTGGAGGTTTATGATCTACGTATCTGGAAGGAGTTGGAAAGACCAGGTGCTGCATGTCCAGAGGTATATATAATTTGATGCTCTCTTCAACACAATTCACTGTATTATATCGGCGAGTCCTAACTTTCTTGTGCATTTAGGTATATTTGAATGCGCTGGGTTTGTTATTGCGGGTGTGTGTACGGGATGAAACTGATGTCTTAGAGGACCGTTTGAAGATCATAGCTGGTTGTATAACAGATCAGGTGAGTTAAAATAATACCTTATCCTTGTTGTGAAAGATTTTATCTTAAATTTTAATGTAGTAGTGTGATTTATGAGGACTGACCGTCTATTTAGAAATTGGGGTCATAAAATTTTTTGAACATAACGTGATATTTTGGGTGACTGTTTCACAAACCTTTGGGGATATTCATTGCAGCAGGAAAAAAAAAATGAATTTGCAAGTAGAAATGCATTTTATGTCATATGTGATCATTTTCTTGGTAAATCATGTCCCTCTATTGCAAAACTAAGCATTTGTCTAACATTTTAAATTAATATGAAAACACATTTACTTGGAACAATCCAAAATAGATCTTTCAACTTTCATTGTTTTCCTTTGACAAGGGCTGAAAAGCTGAATTTGATGTAAATCTATCTAGCAGATGTGAAGGCGCAAATAATAACAAATGATATGGCCCTGAGTAGAACGAAATACTGCACCAATTTATATAACTAATCCACATTATTATAGGACGAAACTCCAAATAATAAAAATTTTCATTATAGTAAATATGGTTACTCTAATCCAAAAATGTTAATTCGGTTACCAAATGTAACAAGGAAACTAATAATTTAGCAGTTTTTTATTCTCTTTTCAGATTAGGCACACCAACGAATTTACATGTTGGTTGTTTCAGACGCTGACAGCTGTGTTACAGTTCATTTTGTTATGATGTTTCTGTAAGACATTGACTGCTGTCTCCATGGCCTTCGCCATATAAAGCAGCACCCCACCCCCCCCCACCCCCAAAAAAAGACAAAAAACCCTTTCTAGGGAAAAAAAGAGAAGAAAAATGGGAGTGGGGGAGAAGAGAGAGAGAGGTGAAGTGTATCCTTGCATATATATAACAAAGAAGCAGATGTTAATTTGAGGACAAATAGACTTAAATTTTATTAGATTTGTTTTTTTATATTCTAGGGGAAATTACAGTTTGCCCTCCCAAAACTATAGGCCATTTTTAAATTGCCTCCTTGTGGTATCGATTAAAGCAATGTGCCCCCTGAACTATTTCAATGTAACAAATTGCCCCCTTCTGTTAGTTGACCGTTGGTTTGACTGACGGAAATCTGAATTTTGGCACTTTTATGACAAATTTGCCCTTTTTGTTCCTTTTTTAAAAAAAAAATAAAATTCAAATTTCTTTTATTTTTTATATTTAAAAAAAAAAAAAAAAAAACAAAATCCATATAAAAATTTTCAAATTAAAAATTACATATATATAAACAAATGTATAAATATATATAGGTATATATATATAGAGAGAGAGAGAGAGAGAGAGAGAGAGAGAGAGATTACTAATGAAACCACCCATTTTCCCTCACCAAATGAAAATGTTTGATAGTCCAAGGGGGCACATTGCTTTAATTGATACTATAGGGAGGGCAATTTAAAAACGGCCTATAGTTCATGAGGGGGCAAACTGTAATTTTCCCTATAAGATAAAAAGGGCAAAATGGTCAACTAGCCATAAATATAGACGCCGCTTACCAAATGAAATTGTTTGATAGTTCACGGGGCACATTGCTTCAATCGATACCACAGGGGGGCAATTTAAAAAGGGTCTATAGTTCCGGGGGGACAAATTGTAATTTCCCCTATATTCTAATATGGATGTGTGCTCCATATGAGTTTCCAATTACCATAAAATAAATACAACTGACCAGCAAATTTGGTATATATAGTGCACCTTACGCAAAATTACATATGGTAACCTACATAGGGCCAACTGCAAAATATATTTTTTAAAAACGCCCTTTGGATTAAAGGCACTTCTTGCATGTCATGCTTGCCAAAAATTATTATGATCGAATGGTCAGTTTTCAAAAAAAAAAAAAAAGGACTGAAAAATTGGTGACATTTTGAAAAATAAAAGAAGTCAGAGTTTTTCACAGTGACACTTTTCAAAAATTGGCTGGATCACTGTGATTTTTTGGCATGCATGGCATACATAAAGATGGTATCTAATCCAAGAGTCGGTTTTTCAAAATATATGTTGTGCCTACGAAGTTCACCTTATGCAAATTTACATAAGGTGCACCTTATAATAGACTCCCTACATGTGTGCACGCGCGCGCGCGCATATAGATAGATAGAGATTTACAACTTGAATTTGATTTAGGGTGTTGTGTATTCCATTTTTTACTTATTTTTATTCCCTAAACAGCATTTGCATGTGCATTTTTCCCCTTTGTTATGATGTGCATTACTTAATTGCTCTAGAATTTCTGGATGTGCACTATAATGTTCAGGCCACATGGTACATTGAGTGGCACCTTGATGTGTTGATATTATGGGCATTAGCTTGCATAGGGGAATATGTTAAAGCAGAAGAGTTACTCAAGGGCTTGAAATCCAGGTTAGGAGGATCTTCCCCCCTCTTACCATGATTTATCAGACATGGTCTGTCATTTATTTTGTTCCTTTTGTGCAGAATTGCTAAGATGAGCAACAAGAAGCAACAATTAATGCAGAAAAATATTATGGTTTGTTCCAAATTTCCAATTGCTGTTTCATTTTCCTTTTCTGTAGACTCTATCTTATTGATTTATTCATGAACTCGTCTGTATTGGTCTCTTTTTAAGCTACTTAATAACAGAGTCTTATGACACAACACAACTTTACTAAATTCTCTATATGGAGGGGCAAAGGCATTGAATTCATCTGAAGTTATTAGACCTTAATTGTATAAAAATGTCTTATTCATGAGTAGTTGGGAAGAATTTTCTTTTCCTCACAGGAATTCATCTTTTTCTTCCAAAGGAAAGTTTTTCTTTTGAAATTTTAGGCCTCTTTCATATTAATTGCTTACTCAGCTTGCAGAAGCTCTATATGAGTACGGGAGGGGTAACTACAAACAAGCACTGGAATTGCTTGGTCCAGATTTTGATGCCAATAACTGCAAGGTATTAACATCAAGTACTAATATGCGCCTATTTCTGGCTACATTTTCGTATATTTTAGGAAGATAATAGTTTGAATTTTACTTCTCTATGCCAGATGATTGGAGCATCTGATGAACAGCTTGATGTATTCAATGAAGTTTGGTTCAGTATGCTGCTGAAAACCGGACAAGCTACCAAGGGTATGATATCTGTCTTGTATCAATATAACTTCATGTTGTTTTAATGCTCACGGTGATGTTTAAACTACAGCAACCGAAGTGCTTGAGAAGCGGGTAAAGAAGAGGGAAGGAGTTCCTTTCTTGTGGCGCTTGCTGGTAAAGCTCTGCTTTGTCATGAATCTATTTTTCATCGTGGATCACCCAATGAGTTTTTAGAAAGACTCAAGAATTAATGTATCTTCTTGCGAACTTTGTTCAGGAGAAAGGTTATTCTATGGCCGGTCGGCACGAAGAAGCTGCGATTGTCACCGAGAAGGCTAATGCTTTGGAGAATGCATATTTCAAGTAGCTGGTGTGAAAAGTGAACAACTCGATTCAGGAGGTATTGTCTTGTGGCCTTACTGCCTCTAAGAGAATGAATTGTCGATCAACCAAACACATTACAATTTACCTTCTGATTTGGAGCCCAAACAGTACTCTTTGTGCTTATTACCGTTAATGTTGATGAATAAAATATGTAATTATGACTAAAATGAAAGCACAGCGATTTGGGGTTTGTGTAGTTTGACCGAGATTTATGTCAAAAAATTGAGTAAATACGAGTCAAATAAAGGTGTATCAGTTTTCCTTATTGTTCTAAGCATTCCCAAGTTCAAATCTGAAACTTGCTGAAATACTCATTAACTGGTGGAAAACCAAAAAATGGTATTGCCATTTTGTTCCAGGAAGAACTCCAATCTGCAGTGAGAAGCATGCATTGTTGAAATTTGAATTCGTCTCTCTTGACAAATACGTATGGTTGAACTTGTGCATGCATTAGGAAAGAAAAACAATGCAGCAGAAGAAGAAAGGGATTGCATCAGGAGATACCAATAAAGGCACATAAATCCTCCACTGGTATAGTGGATACACTAAATAGGAGTGCTTATTTGATCAAACAGGTCAGATAGTCTCATATATGGGTAAAAGAAAAATGATAGTTTGATCTCTTTAACTATTATTAATTTATACACTGTACTTAAGGTTGCAAACGAGCCAAACCGAGCTGGGCTTTGGGTCGTTCAACCGGGCTTTGGCTCGTTCAAGTTTGGCTTGGTCAAACGCTTGATTATTTAAGTTTGAGCCAAAGGTCGAGCCTAAGTTGAACGAGCCGAGTTTTGGTATGTTTGGGCTTGGCTTGGCTTGGTTTGTTTATTTTCAAACCATTATAAACCGGTATAATATATATATATATATATTTTTTAAAATATTTTTACAACCTTTAAAATTTAAACGATGTGTTTTAGATTTTTGGTTCACGACTGAATAATTCTAACTATATAAATTTTTTATATTTTTATACTTTTGTAAACTAAAGAGGTACATAATATAATTAATATTTTTATAAGCTAAACATGGACTTTCAAGGAGTTTAGTGGCCAAAATTAAACTTCAAAAATAAATTTTATTTACATTTTGAAGGTACAAGAATTTGATTGTCTACATTGTATGGGGCTAAATGCCCAAAATTAAATGTTAGAAGCATGAAAGTAGTGGGAAAAAAAATATAAAAATAAATAATTCTGAAACCGGTCAAACCGCCCAAACCAAACCGGAATGATTTGTTTGGTTTGATTTGGTTTAATACTTTAATTGGTTTGGTCTGGGTTATGAAAAGTATAAACCGGAATTATCGGTTTGGTCCCAAAATTAAGACGAAACCGCCCAAACCGGACTGGTGAACACCCCTAATTTTTTTTTTTTTTTTTATTGGTTTGGTTTGGTCCTGTTTAGGCAATTTTCAAACCATTATAAACCGGACCATACCAGTATTTTATATATATATATATATATATATACACACACACACACATACAACCTTTAAAATTTAAACGATGCGTTTTAGATTTTTGATGCACAACTAAATAATTTTAACTATATAAACTTTTCATATATTTGATAATATTTGACACTTTTGTAAACTAAAGAGGTACATAATATAATTAATATTTCTATAAGCTAAACAGAGACTTTCAAAGAGTTTAGTGGCCAAAATTAAGTCCCAAAACATATTTTTTACATTTTGAAGGTATAAGAATTTGATTGTATACATTGTATTGGGCTAAAAGCCCAAAATTGAAAATTAAAAGCATGAAAGTAGTGAGAAAAAAGTATAAAAATAAATAATTTTAAAACCGGTCAAACCAAACCAGAATGATTGGTTTTGTTTGATTTGGTTTAATACTTTAATTGGTGTAGTCTGGTTTATGAAAAATACAAACCGAAAATTTCGGTTTGGTCCCAAAATTAATGTGAAACCGTCCAAACTGGACCCATGAACGCCCCTAATCTAAATACAAGTTTTTAATGAGCTTTTTCACAAGCCTACTAACAAGCTTGTTCACGAACACAAACGCGCCGAATTTAGGTGTGCCTGAGCTTGGCTTGTTTATTAAACGAACCTAAATTTAAGGCTTGAGTTTGGTTTGTTTACTAAATAAATGAACTCGAACCAAACCCTTCTCGAACGCGTTTGCGAGCCGCTCACCCTAACGTTCGTACTCCTATAATTTTAAATTTACACATTAATCCCCTAAAGTTTTCATTTGCGACACTTTCACTCTTTTGTCACTTAGTTATTTGATTCTTCAATGAAAAATGATGTTAAGTCCATCATTTTTTCATGCAATATTATAACCATATTGGTGAAATTTTATTATTTTTTATAATATATTTTATTCGCAATAAAAATAATTCATAAAAATTAAAAAGTATCCTGAAACTACGTCAGTATATACCATACTAGGAGATACATTAACATAGAGTAGTATAGAAACAATACTATGTGCAAAAAGGTTGAATTTAGCAATATTTTTCGTTAAACAATAAAACAATAGATTAAAAAAAGAATAAAAATTATCAAAAATAAGAACTATAGGAGGATCAATGTATTCAAATTAAAACCCTAGAAATATAATATGCAACTTTTCCCTTTTAAACTCTATGTTATTGGCAGTATAATAAGGGTCCGTTTGCTTTAGTTTTTACTAAAATTATCTGCATAACTATTTCTTTACATATTTCTTTAAAATTACATTTAAATAATGTCTTTACATATCAAAATTTTCATACTTAAAGTGATTGTGATAAAAGTTGGAGATTCCTAACTTTTGCCATAATCACTATTAGCATAAAATTTTTTCGGACATCTTATCATCCCTCAAATTATTTAAAAATAATTACCATCCTTCTTCTTAAATAAAGTCAAATTTTAAATTTTAAAAGTAATTCTAAAAAAAATTAATACAAACAGACCCTGTGACGAACCAATATTTGATAGGTACAATAATAGCCATCGGATCTACTGGCATTCATTTCTATCAATCAAAGCTTCATTCCAACCAAAACTCAGATAAAACACACCTGACATCACTGAGTCAAAACCCCACATGTACAACTGATGGGACCCATCCGGCAAATCACGTGTCTAAAAACAAAAACAAAATTACATTTTCAAACCTTCGCCGTGTCACTAGCGACACCATTCGAACTCCCCGCCCGAACCACACGTGTACGGCTCCGAATCCTTTTCAACTCCGCCACCACCTCCTTCGAATCCGGCCGGTCATCCTTATCGGCGGCGACACACCGAAAAGCCAATTCCGCCACCGCATCAACGCCGTCCATTGCCTCCCCATCAAGCATCAAAAGCGGGTCCACCACCTGCCGGAGCAAACCCATCTGGATCCTAGACACCGCCAGATCAGCCAACGCCATCTCTCTCTTATCCCTATTCTGATCCACTGCTTTCATCCCAGAAATAAGCTCCAACAACACAACCCCAAAACTGTACACGTCACTCTTCTCCGTCAACCGGAACGACCGGTAATAGTCCGGATCCAAGTACCCGGGTGTACCTTGAGGTCCGGTCCAAACATACCCAGATGAAGAAGACGACGACGTTTCAGGGAAAACCAGAAGCCTCGACAACCCAAAATCTCCTACTTTGATCCTCATGTCTCTTTCAACGAAAATGTTTGATGATGTAATGTCTCTGTGAACTATTGCTGGTTGAACAGAGAAGTGAAGGTACTCAATAGCCATTGCTGTTTGCAGAGCTATATCGATTCTTACTTGCCATGTTAATGACCCTTTTCTGTATAAGCTTTTTGGGCCATGGAGGTGGTCTGCGAGAGTGCCATTAGGGACATAATCGTAAACGAGAAGAAGACCTCTCGGATCACTGCAGTACCCGTGAAGCTTGACTAGATTTGGGTGATCTATAGATGAGAGAATAAGAATCTCGTTGCAGAAGGACTTTGTGAAGAATGCTCGTCCGGCGGCAGCTGCGGAGGTGTGCTGTCTGTGGAGGTATTTCACGGCGACGATTCGGCCGTCGGTGATCTGACCCAGGTAGACTGAACCGAACCCGCCGTCTCCGATTTTGCGCTTGGGGTCGAACCGGTTCGTTGAAGACTCGAGGTCTTCGTAGGTGAAGACTGGTGGGAGGAGACTCGCTGAGCGGTGACGGTGGAGAAACTGAGTTGTTGGGTCTTCTTCTGTTGCAGATGATTTCAATTTTCCACAACGGAAAATGATTGTAGCAGTAGTAACGAGTAATAAACATACAAATACGAGAACAGAACACAAAATAGTGATTTGATTTGGGGTATGATCACGAATCAAATAAGAATTGCTTCCAAAACATATGAATTGTTTCTTGGGGTCCGACGAATTGAACCCACAGACGCCATTCTTGGTCTGGCAATCCTTACAGCTGGAGAAATAAGAGTCTTGATCTTCATCCCATTCGACTTCAATCCCCCATTTGAGGAATTTATCTAAATATCCCAAAACGTCACTTTGGCAACCCTGTTTTGAATCAGAGTGGTGTGGAGATCCACAATCATGTAGCAGCTGAAGAGGGTTCTTGATAAGCTTGCATTCCCAGGGACAATGGCTGCAGTTTGGGAGATTGGAAGGCGAGCAAGGTCGGAGAACAGAGAGGCGAGAACAGGACGCATCGGAGACTCGAAATGGTGAGCCAGAGAGATTAATGGAGTGATTGGGAATGGAGAGGAAATGAGTGGAAGAACAGTTACTATGAGACAGTGGTGTTGTGTTTGTGAAAGCAACAGAGGGTTTAGGAGAGAGACGGAGAGAGGAGGAGTTGGGTTCGTAGCTCAGAAGAGCAAAATCGACGTCGTTAATGGTGATGATAGAGTAAGGAGAGGAGCACCGTATTTGAAAGGAAGGGTGGCCAAAACCAGGTGATGAAGCGAAGGGGAAAAAGGGAGTGGAAGTGAATGGCGGACATGGAGATGCGGAAGCTTGTGGTCGTGAAGAGCATGTTTGGGCAGCTACAGTGACGGTGAAAAATGTGAGTAAGACTGCAGCGGCAGCGGCAGCGGCGGCGAGAGTGGCGGAGTGTTGAGGCATGGAGGAGGAGTAGTAGTAGTTACAGTAGTCATGAAAGGATAGATGTGGGAGTTGATATGGAGATCTGAGTCTGATCTAGTTTGGGTTAGCAGCCTAGGTTCTTGGAGTTGCAGAGAGGAGAGAGAAAGAAGAGAGAGAGAGAGTCCCGTGGTTGGGAAGAGGGCTCACGTGAAGTTTGGTGACGGGACGACAAAATTCAGAAGGTAGAGAGGGGCCGCTGGGCTGGGGGCCCAAGAAGGCCAGGGCTGTGGAAATAATGAAATATCAGTCCTTCCTTTTTATTCAAAAAATGCTTTTTGCTTTTACAATTTTCATCACCATTCTCTACTGCTTGTCTCGAAAAGCTTTTGTGAGTGGTAGACTCCATTTTCAAAAAATACAGAAAGTAGTATACTTATTAGAGGGCCACTTAAGTTTGGGATTTTATGGTAAATATTAAATTTTAATTAATTCAATATAAAATTTGATTAATTATTATTTGATAAGTTTAATTTTTTTTTTATATTTTTTTATATTAAAGAACTACAAATGAAACCAAATCTCTTCCATGAAGACTTAAACTCAAAATCATAGGATTCAAAGTAGTAGAAAATGTCAAGTGAGTTACTGTAACGCCCCAAACTGACGCTACTGAGGATCCTCTCGAGTAGGTCAACACGTGTCAATTAGGGATACAACCTGATAATCTCATTTGTATTTCTACACAGAATATAAAGAAGGATTTATATAACAATCATGAAATGTATTAATGTTCAGCATACAAATGTCCCCAAAATCGTTGAATGCAAATATTAAATATATCCAAGTATAAAATAACGTGCCAACACTCCTGGCACGTGGGTAAAGTATCATAATATACTAAAATTCCGAAATGCTACAATTACAGAAATTATCTACCTATTTCTTTGCACCAAAGCCCAAAACACAGCCAAGCCTAACACCAAAGGGAAAGAACTCTATCTTGTTGGACCAGCTATACTGTCTTGAAAATCTGCTGCATAAAAGGCAGTGTGAGCGTTTGAATGCTCAGTAGAAATACTATTCTTAACTAACAATGATAATAGTAATGATGCATAATCATAAAGGTTCAAGTTTAACAAATTCAGGTGTGGTTTAGGAAGTACACAAGTACCCACATGTAATATAACATTGTTTGTCATCAAAGTAAAAATAAATGTGCTCATGATTCATCAACTAAACATATCAATCATATTAGCATGAGAGTTTTCTCATACACATGCCATTTCCATAAACATATATCGATCGTATTGGCATGAGAGTTCTCTCAATACACGTGCCCCTTTTCATATTCACACATGTCTTCCGTTTTCACATCTTATCACATTGGCATGAGAGTTTTCTCATACACATGCTCATTTTCACATATCAGTTTCATATCCGTTTAACAAATCATAAACATAGATAAATCATATCACAATATTATCACATTTCAACACAACATGGCATGCTTGCATATTCTAACCACATCGCTATTTCAATCATAAATAATATGATATATGCATCTGTAAGTTTATAAATAAGGTTCTCATAAGGTTTATAACATGAGCAACTGCCCTAAAAACATACATCATCAGTATCAGTAAGAATATAAGTATTCCTACCTCAAAGAGTAAGTCTCCAACCAACTTCTACATGCAAAAGCAAGCTATGATGCATAATAGTCGTCCCAAAGGTTTCCCATATCTGAAAATAAAAATTAAAGGCACATGTACATTGCTATTATCTCCATAAAACCAATTTAGACTTCATTTTAAGCTTTATCACTCTTCAAGCTCTACCTTTTAAACCCAAAGACTATAATATTTCTCGTTCAGCGATGGCGTAATGATGCCCAAGCAAACGAAGGAGAAAAGAAGCGAAAAAGAGGGAAAAAGGTCCCATCGATAGAAGGTCTATCGATGCCCTATCGATAGGGAGGCCCTATCGATAAGCCAGAGCTCCACCTATCGATAGACAGAAAGGCAATATTTTGGGATTTTCAAAATGGGGCACCTCCTATCGATAAGGAGTTCACCTCTATCGATAGGGGTGCTCGAAAAATGCCCAGTAACGAGCAGCAGTTGGATCTTTTTCACAAAAACACCTCATTTTGGCTTCCTAACTCAAATCCCAACGGTGGAAACTTAGATCTATGCTAAATAAGTCCAAAACTACAGAAATCCCCAAAAATAACGAAGATCCAACGGTACGATTTGAGAAACCACAAGTTTTAAACATAAAACCCACATAAACCCAAAACATCACATATACACAAAACACCCATATTTTCTCAACCAAAACCTTCAAACATTGCTTAATATAGCCCGATCGACCATTATCCACAACCCATAACCAACCGATCCTCATAAATCAAAACTTCCCACTCCAAACCCACAAAATGGGTTTTTAAAGAAAAACAAAAGAAAGAGAAGAAGAAGAGAGAGACTAAAGGAGAATGGGACCTTACCTTTCTCCGGCGAGATGGCGGCGACGAGAGGCTCCGGCGTGCTACCTTCTCTCTCTCTCTCTCCCGAACTCCTCTCTCTCTCGGCCTCTCCTCCTTTGTCGAAAATGAAAAAGGGAAAATGGGGTTTTAGTTTTTTTTTTTAAAGGCCTAATGGCAGTTTTGTAAATAAATGGATTTTTTTTTTTTTAACAAAAAATCAATAAAGTAATAGTTTTAAAAACTTGGGTTTTCACAGTTACCACCTTTGAATATAATTTAATATTAAATAAGATCCAAACTTCTTTAATGGTTTTTTTTTTTTATTAAACTAACAACTTCTATTTAATTTTATGTCATAAAATCTAACTAAAAATTGAACTAACAAAAATAAATTGCTATAATATATTATAATGATTTTATATTTATATATATAGGGCTTCTATTATAAAGTGCTCATTTGCATAAAGTGACCTCTGTAGAGCCAAGTACATATCATATTTTGAAAAACAGGTCATTGGATTAAATAAACTGCTTACGATTTATGAATTTCATGGTCACTAAAAATCATATTGATCCAACAGTCAATTGACTCAATTTCTTGAAAAACTAACTAGGAAAAAGTTGTGACATTTTAAAGAACAAAAAAGTTACAATTTTTCACTGTCACATTTTTCAAAAATTGACCATTGAATTACTGTGATTTTTGGCGAACATAAAATTCATAAGTAGCTCATAATCCAACGATCAATTTTTCAAAATATAATATGCATTTAGCCCAATAGAGACCACGTTGCGTAAAATGCACCTTATAATAGAAGCTATATATATATATATATATGTGGGAGAATGATCCTTTGCATATATATTTACTTTAATTGAAATGAGTATGATACCTTTAACTAATTTTGAAATATGTATTTTAAACAATGACAGTTAGATAACTCCATTTTTTTTTTTTTTTTTGGGGTGGCTATCGCTCTTATTCCAAAACAAGCACAAGTTTATAATCCATTTTATGTGTTTTGGAAAAAAATGAACCCATCTAAACTTGAATTCAAATTTAAGATTCAATTCATTTTGAATCCACTTTTGAACATGTCATTGGACCAATAATTTTTGCACTTTGGTTCAAAATATGAATTTAAATTCATTTTTGAACCCACCATTGAAGTTGTTTTTAAATATTATCAAGCAAACAACATGCTAATCCTTTTATAGTTCTCTTAACATAATAATAAGAAATTGCAATTTTTGTTCAAAATTAAAATGAAAAATACGATTTTAATTACTTTTTGTGTGAATGGTTGCTCAAAATAACAAAATATATTTTTAAAAATAAACTTGTATTTTAAAATAATAATAGTAATAATAATAATAATAGTAATAATAATAATAATAATTTTATTCCATTAGGTGATTAGATGTAGGTAACCTAGGCCATTGGGTAGTCTTATATATTAAGGCAATCGGGCAACGTACGCCACAGTGCATAGTTTAAATATAATATCCTGTTTGGACTGGAACAGGTAGGGGTACGACCAGAAGGGTTTGGTTTCGCTGCGTATCATAGCTTTATCCGCACCGTGCGGCTCGCCAATACGCTGCGTTTTGGATGGAAAATGAAAGGTGTTTAACGTGGTCTACACTGCAGTAAAGGTTCCTAACGGAGAAAAACAAATGCATCCCGCGCAAAAGGTTCCTAACAGGGAAAACCGCATCCCGCCCAAACCAAAAATCGATTACCCCAAAATGTACTCTCTTCACTTCTTGGTTCTCTATCTTCTCAGCTCTCCCATCTTTCCTTCAATCCAAAGACCAGGTTCTCGCCCCCTCTCTTACACTAGGTTCATATTCTCACTTGATGCATATATATATATATATATATACACACACACACACACGCACATGGATGACTACATTACATGGGACTCATATGTTGGATAATTTTTAGTATAACATAACTAATTAACAGATCCTATTATTGTAAAGGACCATGTTCGGTTTATAGATATTTCTATACATGGTTCACAAAACCTAATATTGGAGTTGTATTTTAATAATCCCACCGTCGGATTAATGCCCCTCTTATAAAGATCATGTCTGCCAAAACTCACATTAATCGGACACTAGTAGTCATTTGATCCGTATGGTCATATTTCAAATAAATAAAAAACATCACAATTTTTCACAATTATGGATAAAGTAGCTCTTAATCTCCGATCGACTCGTTACTCTATAGACATGATGTGTATGGGAGGAGCATTTAATCCAACGGTGGATTTCTCAAAATACATCTCCAATGTTGGATTTTGTGAATAATGTGTAGAAATATGTGTAAAGAGAACCTGTCCTTATTATAAAATTAGTTATAATTTTATAACTCAACTCATATGTTAGGCTAATTTATTGTAAAATTATCCCATTTAAGTGTAATATCTTAAGGTGAAATTTTCTTTTCATTGTGGTGCTGTCTTAAGGTGACATTAACATGCTCATTAAGCTCAGCTATTAACACTCTGGAGCCTCTTATTTTAAAATTTATATGGATTTTACTATTGGCATTTTTTTTTGCCAATATTCCGTAGCCATATAGGATTAATTTTAAACAAATATTCATTACGTACATTAAATGATTCTTTAGTAAAATATCATATTTTGTTATTGTTGTAGGTTGATCATGGATAGTGAAGAATGTATACCCAAGATAGGTATGGAGTTTGACAGTGAAGAATCAGCGTACAAATTTTATAATGAATATGGTAGGCAATGTGGCTTTAGTATAAGAAAGGACACTTGTGCGAAGAATAAACAAACGGGGAAGGTGACATCAAGAGTGTATGTTTGTTCCAAACAGGGGGTTCGCATACAAAAAAAAAATAGAGATCATTCACTTAAAAATCCAAGGGCCGAGACAAGGTGTGGATGCGAGGCTACTTTGGGTATTAGGATGAACAAAAGCAAAGGGAAATATGAGATCTATCTATTTAAAAAAGAGCATAACCATCCACTTGTCAAGTCTGAGTGCTCTCATATGCTGACCTCGCAACGTAGGATTTCTGAGATTCAAGGTAGTGAAATTGAGTTGGTGGACCATTCTGGCATACCTCTAAGGTCTGCATACGAATTGTTTGGTAGACAATCGGGGGGGAGGGAATGCCTTGGATTTACAAAAGTAGATCAAAAGAATTACCTTAGCAGAAGAAGACAAAAGAACTTGTTGTATGGTGAAGCAGGAAGTATACAAGAATATTTTAAGAAACAAGCAAAGGCAAACCCATCTTTCTACTCCGATATGCAGTTTGATAGTGATGAGTTGATAACGAATATTTTTTGGGCGGATGCTCGGATGATAATGGATTATGCTATATTTAGCGATGTGGTGAGCTTCGACACAACTTACAAGATTAATAATGAACATCGTCCCTTTGCTGTCTTTGTGGGTTTGAATCATCACAAAGAAACCGTGGTTTTTGGTGCTGCATTAATGTATGATGAGACAGCAGAGTCCTTCAAATGGTTGTTTAGGACATTTTTAGAGGCAATGTCTAAGAAGGCACCGAAAACGATCTTAACTGATCAGGATGCTGGCATGGCAATTGCGATTGCTGAAGAGTTGCCTTCGACTTTCCATCGCTTGTGTAAGTGGCATATAATGCAAAATGCCCTTAAGCACACCAACAACAATAGTCACACCTCTTATGCATGCAATGGTAGTATTAAAGGCAAGATTGCCTATTTTATGGAAAATATTGATGAGCAAGCTGACTTTTTGGATGAATGGGAGAAAATGCTTCAAGAGTACAATGTCCATGAAAATAGGTGGCTTAAAGGGTTGTTTGAGGTTAGGCATAAATGGGCACATTGCCATACAAGATACCATTGGTCTGCGGGGATGAAAAGTACCCAACTTAGCGAGAGCTTTAATGCAGCGTTGAAAAATTATTTGAAGTCAGATCACGATGTTGTTCAATTCTTCACTCACTTTGAGAGGGTCCTTGCTGACAAGAGATACAAAGAACTCAATTCCGAGTATAACTTGTGTCATAGGTTGCCAAAAGTGCAAATAGGAGTTAGAATGGTTGAGCATGTATGAAAAATCTACACACGACAGATATTTGAATTATTCCAGGAGGAGTATAGGCGATCATTGGAACTATTTATTCGGGCTCACCATATTACTTTGGATGGTGATAATTTGTACAAAGTTGGAACTCACAATGGCAGTAGGCTTTGGAATGTGAAGAGGAGTATTGATGATTATTTGATGTGTAGTTGTAGACACTTTGAAACAAATGGCATCCTATGTTCTCATGCTATTAAAGTATTGAGGTATGGTATGAATTGTATCGAAATCCCTACCAATCATATCATGAAAAGATGGGCTAGAAATGCGAGGTCAACTGACGTTAGTGACATGCACCAGCATAACATTAATGTAGACCCAAATTTGGCAGAATCAGAAAGCGCTAAGCATCTTTGCAGGGTTTACACAAAAATATCATATCGAGCTGCACAGTTTGAAGATGTTTATACATATGCTCTCCAAACCGGCATACAATTGCACGAGGAAATTGAACATATGATACGGACTCACATGAATGGGTTATCAATAGGGATCGAAGAGCAATCACTTTCTTTCCAATCCCTCACGAACATTGAAGATGTGCCTACCATTCAAGGTAATGGGTTGAAGCCTCGACGGGATCCTTTTCGAGGGAGAAGAAGAATAAAGAGTGCGGTGGAAAAGGCTTTGCAACGGGTGAAAAAATCTAAATATAAGGTAACATATTCTTGTTTCTGCATTCACAAATTTATGATTGTTTAAACTACTTTTTTTACTAAAGTTGGTAATATATGATTTCAGAAAAATAGAGATGATGCTTACCATGTCCATACTCCTTCTCAATCTCAATGTTCCTCTTACACCCCTCATTTGGCTAGCAGTCCCTTGTGTGCACCCATACCATCTCAAACTTCACAGTCATATTAGGCAAGATTATGAGATATAAATATGTTTTCTGTTTTTAAACAATCATTCATATTAGCAATTTGTTTTCATGTTCTAATTTATCTTTTTTCTACTGCACACTCATTTACATAATTCATTCTTGTGTACAGATGTCGGCTTATATACCTCAACCGGTTGCTGAGGATTTTAGTCATCCAATGCCTTTGATTCCTCCCTATATAACTCAACCATTCCAAAGCTTTCAAGCACTTTTACAACAAAATTATCCTGGTTGCTAAGGATTTTGTTTTAATCTGGATCGTGCTCATGCAATTTTGGGGCTTGTGATTATGCTTGGTTGCCTGCTATTGAATTTTTATATTCCCTATGATTTTGTATTGAGATAATGTTGGTTGAATTTATCAGTTATATTCCCATTGTTGGTTGAATTTATCAACTGTAATACTGCTATGTCAATCAACTATGCTGGCAATTTTGTTTTAGTGTTCAAACGATTTGAGATAGATGAGAAGTGGACTAGAGAGTCAATCTCTATTTTAAGTTACAATGTTGTTGATTTTACAGGGGATATTGCTTTTAGCAATTTGGAAAATGGTTCCACATGCTATCTGTTGGGATTCGTGGATGGGAAACATAATTTTTCTTTTGAGGTCCTTTGTACACCTCGTGTGTACAAGGGTCTTTTTGAATCTCTCCTTGATTTATATAGATGAATACTTTTACCTGATAGGGGAAAAAAAAAGAATTGGATCTGGAGGGCTTTGAAAACCATTAATTTGGTTGCTTCAGGCCCCACCCATACATTGACACTCCAATACTCAGTAGAGAATGATTATTTCCAGAGATGTTTTGGTTGCTTCTACATTTTTTAGATATTGAATGGCTATGGAAGCAAATGAAGTGCTTTGGCAATAACATTGCCCTGCTTGGATTAAATGTGATTAAATGTGTTGAATGCTTTAGATTTGGATTGAATGGTGCTGATGTTCTGGAAAATGTGGCCTATGCAAGAGCATATATATAACACTGATCATCAGTCAAGGCCTTTGCTTGAAGCAGCTTCAATGATGGTGGAAACCAGGTATGGTTTTCTTCAATGTCCTAGAGTTTCTCTTGCACAATATTGTGTGTTAGCTGGAATTGATACTAAGAAACTATCTTTTTCCCTTTTTGTTTTCTTTTTTCGGTTATAAAATTGAGCTTAGCTGAATCCGATTGGCTTGAGTGCTGAAATGTTTCTTAATAGGGCTTGGGAGACAAAGTTTAGTTCAGAAAATTGTGCCCATAGTTAGTTGGAAGTACATTTGTTAGGCAACATTAAGTTTCAAGTTCTTCCAATATGCTAATGAATAAAGACTGAGGGTAAAACTGAATTCATCAATACAGTATTCAACTTAATAGGAGTAAATCCCAAATACACAAAGGCAACATGTTTTAAGCATTTCCTCAAACACATTGCATGCAAAGTTTAAATCACATAATACAATAGTAATTTATATTATATCATTTTCAAAGTACATGCAGATCATAGAATCCAACAAAGTGCAGATAAAATTGTTATACGCAAGACCCATTTTCTTCAAATTAATCATCTTCAAATTATATGCAATTTTATCAGAGTCGGACACCCATTTGCTGCAATACGCGAAGGAATCCCGCCTTGAAAATGGTTGCCGGAGAGAAGAAAATACTGCAAGCTTCCACTTGGGACTAATGGAATCGGACCATTCAAATGGTTGCTCGATAGATTCAAGTGGCTAAGCTGTTGGCAGGGGCCAAGTGCTTATCCGTGAAATTTATTGGAAGACAGATCGAGATGCTGCAGAGATGTGAGTTTGTTGAAGGAAAGATCAAAACATTAGGGGCCAAGTGCTTGCTGACGAAGCTCTGTGTTTAAAGGCGAAAAGCAAACATCAAGGGAATTTCAGTTTTTGGGGAGTCTATTTGGGTTTAGATAAACCACTGCAGATGCCCTCCATTTTTCCATCCAAAACGCAGCGTATTGGTGAGCCGCACGGTGCGGATAAAGCTATGATACGCAGCGAAACCAAACCCGACCAGAAGACCGCTTAATAAGCGCGCGCGCGTGTGGGGGGTCTATTTTGAGTTCTGATGTGAATGGATTCAAAATTTAACCATAACATTGTCTGGTCTGCCATACGTCCGCGTCCACTGGGCTCTGTGGACCCAACTCGAGATCGATCCAGTTCTGTATGTTTTTCTTTTCCTCTCTCTTTATTTGTTTATAATTATAAAAAGTTTATTTATCCATAAATTTTATTTATAAATTTTGTTTGTCCAAAAATTCCGCCATTTTTTTCATTTTACTCAATTTTTTTTTAATAAGAAACGTATCAATTTATTTTTTGATTTTGTAGAAACTGATTATTTTGCATAAAATTGATGTATAAATCAATTTTTTAGAAGTGCTTGGAAAACTGATGCATAGATCAATTTTTTGGACTTTTAGGTAAAATAAAATTTAAATTTAAATTTTTGAGTAAAGTGAAAAGATGAGTGGTCATATTTGGCCATAAATTTCTAAATCAGTTATAATTTAAAAAATAAAAATTATATTTTTGTTTTTTTTTTCTTCTGTTTTCGCATTTCTCTTGTTTTCAAAAAATAAATTAGTCAAAAATATTTTTTTAGTTTTTTTTTTTTTTTTTTTTTGAAATTCTAAAAACATAAAACTGCTTTTGAAATTTACAGCCAAACATAGCCTAAATTCTCACATCTTTATTATAAGAGATTTCGATTTCAAATCCAATATTACATATTTGGATGGTGGAATGTTTTTGAGATCAAATTTATGGGGTGTAGATTCTTTATATGGACAAAAAACAAAAACCAAGGGCTCATTTGGATAAGCTTTTACTTTTTATTTTTCTACTTTTGAAAGTAAAAAAAAAAAATGAAAGTTTTTTATATTTTCTATAACGCAAAATTTTGATAGTTACTTTTAAAAGTTGAGGAAGCAATAATTTCTTACTACCTCAACTTTTTAAAGTAATTACCAAATTTTTCACACTCAAAATTTTCATCTTTTGACTTTTAAAAGCAAAAATACAAGAAGTAGAAGCTTATCCAAATGGACCCTAAATTTTCAACTCATAATCTTCCCATCAATCCCCCCTTCTTTTTTTAAAAATAATAATAATAATAATAATAAATTAAATTTAAGGTGGTGTACACTAATTTGCATTAAATGGTTAATAATCAATCAAATATAAGGTGGTGTACATTAATTTGCTTTAAATGGTTACATAGTTAATCAAAAAATTAAGACAATAACCTTTTCTATTCCTTTTCTAATTTGGCTCTGAATTAAATATTCTTTGTTTTGGTATTGCTAATATTTATTCAGATGTCCATAAATTTTACTTTATGCATAAAGTATATAGAAAAGTAGTTTTTCTTTTTTTTTGGGTTGGAAAAAAGTAGGCTGATTGGACAAGATTAATCATGTTATTTGTTTTGAGTGATTAGATAGAAATGAAAATGTTATTGATATTATTATTATTATTATTATTTTGATAATGAGATATTCTTGGACAATTATCATAATAAATTCCTAATGAGTAGTATTACTTTATACATCAAGTATATAGAAAAGTAGGTTGATTGGACCATATTCATCATGCCATTTTTTTTAAAAAGAAGGGTGATGATTAGGTATAATTGATACCACGTGTGCTTTCTTTTGTATATAAATTTTAATTATTTATTTAAGACAATGAGGTCTTAAAAAGGAATACAATTTGAGAACCGAGTAGATCAAACCCATTTTAGATTGGTTTGGTTCAGTTCAATCTGATCTTAGACTAGGAAATTGAAGAACCAACCTTAATTTGTTGTTTGATTGGGACGATAAATCAATCCAATTCAAGAATTGACTTTATTGATAGTTTTTCTCGGACTATTTATCCATTAGTTCTTTATATAAGTTTAGTTTACTCAAAAGTTTCAACCTCAAAAAAATAGTGGGATTGATAAATCAACCGAGTATTACTCTTTTTTTTTTTCCTTGCAGAAACTAATGTTTAGATAAGTTTTCAAACAGAGGTGGTTCATTTTTTTTAGGAAACTAATGTGTTTATTTTTTATATTTTCATAAGCATGCTTTAGTTTTATAAGAATCTAATAGTTTAATGAAAAAACATATCAGTTTGTTTTTTAGTTTTATAGAAATTGATTCATTTTCGAAGGTGATTTTGAAGGAAATTGATTTGATTTTTTTATCTTATAAAATTGATACGAAATTGATTTTTTTAAGGTGATTTTTTTAATTTATAAATGTATCAATTTTCATAGGCATGCTTCAATTTTATAATAGTTCATCAGTTTAATGAGAAACACATTATTTTGTTTTTTGGTTTTGCAGAAACTGATTCATTTACAGGAAACTGATACATAAGTTTTTGAAGGTGTTTTGTTTTTTACGAAATTGATGTGTTTTTTTATAAAACTAATTCTTTTTAAAAATAAAAAATAAAACTAATGTGAAAATGCATCATTTTTTTTTTTAAATAGCAATGCATCAATTTTCATAAGCATGCATCAGTTTTATAAGAAATTATCTAATTAGAAATATATCAATTTGTTTCTGGGTTTACAAAAATGGATGCATTTCATGAAATTGATGCATCATAAATTGGGACTTTTGGGTAAAGTGAAAAGATGATGAGACTTTTGGATTAAAAATAAACTCTCAAATTGGGACTTTTGAATAATTTTCTCCTCTCTCTGTCCCATTTTAGTTGCACATCTTTTCTTTTTTGTCCGTCCCAAAATGATTAAGTTTTGTAAAAATCAAGATATGAATATTATAAAATTTTCAAGAACATCCTTATATGTATATTTACAAATTATAATATTTTTTTTTTTGGGAGCCACTTACTTTATTGATTGAAGTTAGAAGAGGGGGTCAATTTAGAAAGAATAATTTAAGGATGATATGGAAAGTCTAATTATTAGATTTTATTTAACTTTGTGTTTTTTAAAAGTTTACAATTAAATTAGAGTGGAGGGAGTATATAAATTTATATAATTTAACATAAACTATATGTAATTTGAAGATACATATTTTGAAAAACCGACTGTTGGATTAGATACTATACTTCTACATGTCATATATTACAATAATTTAATGGTTGGTTTCTCAATAATCCCATTGAAAAAAATTGTGACGGTTTTCAGCAGTCCCACTTTATTTCAATTTGTATTTTGAGATGCTGATACTGGATTACTGTTACTTTTGACATGTACGACATCCATACAAAAACGTCAAAGTGTAAAAGTGTATCTAATCCAACGGACTAGTTTTCAAAATGTATATCCCAAAATTAGTTAAAAACATCATACTAACTTAAACTAAAACTTGCACATGTCCATTAAAAATCAGGATTGAAACTATGCTTGCTTATGTATGTAATATTACAATTGTTTCAATTTCATATATTTGAAATGTACTTATTATTTATCTAAAAATTATAAATTTTATCTTTTATTAGTATATAATTAAATATTAATTTGTTTGTTGTAGTAAACTTTCATGTCTTGTTATAATTTTTATTTTTTCTGAAAATATCTTTAACAACTCGAAACTATGCAGGGGTTAGGTTGGTAAAATTCTGGATTGAAACATGGTCAAACGAAAATGATTTAAGTTCACACTTCACACCCATTGTCCCTTTCCTTTGATCGTAGACGCGTCACGAGTCACGACCGTTGAAACGACAGATTAAAAAAAAAAAAAAAAAAAAAAAAGAGAGATACTTCTCTAGGGTTGCCTTCACCGCTTTTTCTTTTTCTTTTTAAATTTATATCTATATTTATTTATATAAAAGTATGAACGTAGAAAAAACTTTTAATTGACCAAAATAGAATGATTCTATTGACATCCATCTATGTTGTTAGTAGCACCCACCAATTAATAATTTTTTTTTATTACTATTGTACTCTTATGTAAATTTACTATTAAGGATAATATTAGATAAATAAAATAAAATAAAATAAAACCATATTATTTCCTGCACTCACCTTCTCCTTCCAATATTCATATATTTTACATTCACAAACCTTTACAATTTCGCATAACTTTTTGAAAAATCTAACAAAAAAAGTGTTTATTGATCAATGGACAATGAATGGTCATGTGTGATGATTTCAACAATGAAAATGTATTTTTTTTTTTTTAAGTTTGATTAACTTTTTTTTAGTTGTTTTAATTTTAAGTTTGTGCTTTAGATCATCCCTGCGATATTGAACATCAATCAATGTTCAGATGGGGTAATTGAATATATCATCATATTCAGTCACCTCAACCGAACATATAAAAATGTTCAACAAGGGGTGTTGAGAATATTACAGAATATTTAGTAGGCACTAGTAAAACATCATCTTATGTTCAACAGCTATTAGCCGAACATATAAGAATATTTAGTCCTTCTGTGGGATGAATGACAGAATGGTTGGGTTGCAATCATCATGGAGTGAAGAAAAAAAATTCCTCTTTGGATGGAAATATATATATATATATATATATAAATTTATTTTTAAGTCTAGCTTAATTTAATTTTCAAATATAATCTCACTGAATTTCATCTATAAAATTTTGTTGATATGACATTCTATTAAATAGAGTAAAAATATTATTAATTAAATAATTAAATTTCTTTCAAAATCTACTTCATTTCTATATAAAATATGATTTTTTAAAACAATTAATTACTGTAAAATACCAAATAAATAGCTTTCTATTTTTTATTTTTTACAAAAATAAATATATTTTTGGTAATATTTTTAATAAAAATTATAATATGAAAATTTTATAATCTATATAAGTTATGTATTGATTTAATATCATTTTTATACAGTTTAGATTTTTCAAATTTTTTTAATAAAAAAATTTTAATAACTTTAAATATTTCATCTTAATTACATTATTCACACTTTATTTGATTTTTTTTTTAAATATATCATTTCTAATATTATATATATACATATATTTCAAGTTATGCATCAAATAATTAGATTAATATTATTATTTTTTTGAAATGATTAATAATTTTTTAGGACTCTTTGCACAAAATTTCACAAAAAAAATGTCGTTTTGTTCTATGATATGTGCTGGCCAAAGTTTGATGCTCTTTTTCAGTACTATTTAAGTAAAAAATTTCGTCAACTTTGATTGGACCATGCAAATTCATTTTAATATTTTTTTTTTAAAAAAAATTTATGTTAATATGATGATGTGGTACATATTCTAATTAATGGTCCCTCCAAGAAAAATATACATCCATTTCGATGGATAGAACTTATGAATCCTTTGTGCCGCGTAGAAATATGATGCGAGTTGATGTGAATTGGAAAATTGGAATTGGCCTAAGGTTTTGCCAAGGTAGAATACCCATATCATATTTTATGATTGTAGTGGATTGCATCATTTTTATTTGAGAGAATGCCAAACTTATCATTTCATTGCATCATCTTTAACGCATTTATGTCATTTGATGTACCAATGTTAAAATTTGGCAGTTCAAGTGACACTAAATAGCAGTGATACCAAATTTGGGCACACATGTACTCCGATGCATTAATGCTAAATTTTGACATTTTTCACAAGGAAAATATGATATGACATAAATGGAATTTGCCATTTGAGGTGTCAAATTTGGTTGTCTTATGTGTCATTATCAAAATTTAGCATCCCAACGGCACATCATTGAAGCAACCTATTTGAGTATTAATTCCAAATTTTGACAATAGTACCTCAAATGACATGCCATTGAAGATGCTTTTAAATAAATTTCAAACTATATATTGTTGTTTATTCATAAAAAAACTGGGTCAATTGATGACTAGTGAAATGGCTTTAATTAAGTTATTTAATTTTAGCCAATGATAAATTGGTTAGTTAAAAATTAGTTTTCAAGGAGTTCGAAGCCAATCAAGAATGCAGGTTCTAAGGAGTTTGTTGGCATCCAAACTCTTTACTCTCGTAGGATAATTATGAAGCCAAAGAATGAGTCTTATTCAGATGGGAATAGATAATAGTTGAAGATAATCCAGTTTGAAGATAAAGATGATCCAACAAATAGTTGAAGTCAATCAGGAGACTACCACTTAAAAGTCTATAAATAAAGGCCAACAGAATTTCTTTCTCTCATTACACATCAACTCAACAGATGAATTAGAGAATACACATCTCTTTTATCCTAATTTAATTAGGGTGTGAAAGATTTCTATGGTCTTTAATGCTACTTAGTCGCATGAGACTCCGCATCGAAGGCACCTTAATTTGAAGTACTTGTGGTTCGAGAGTTAGTTTGAAGTTATTCTTTGAGGAAAGTAGTAGTTTTGTTTCAAATGGCTCGAGGATAGTTCGAGCTGTACCGGCGATTGTTTTATTGTGTGGTGGTTAGTAATTAATAATTTTTTTTTTATTTTTTTTATTTCAATTTCTACATTCTTCTTTTCCTCCTCTATTTTATCTTGTTTTTGTCTAGGGGGAATCCCTTTTTTGCCTGAAAATTTGTAAGGAAGAAATTAGAGGAATACCTTCTTTAGATGTACTAACTTTTTTATTTCTTAAAATTAAAATATTTATGCATCTGAGCTTGTGGAATATTGAAAATTAATCCTAATAATTTTTTGTTAGAATTATAATTTGTAAAACCATAGTTGGATCACATATCCTTCTTATATATGTCATGCATGACAAATATCACATTGAAATGGAATTTGTGGAGTGTTAGTTCTTTCATTAAGTATATAATATTAATATAAATAAATGAAAGGGTAAATAACAAAGCCATTGAAGATGAGCATATCCTGTTCGAGAAGGGAAGCCCATACATGACCAATTGAAACTTCCTCCACATTACAGTGTCACTGCACCATAAATAGAAAAAAATTAGTACAATTGGGATTTCCCAAAAATATATGGTGGATTTAGTCGATGGGTTAATTATCCTACCCTCTTAATTTATATAAATGTGACACGTTTTTGAACAGTATTTGTAGAATATTTAAGCTTGCAATATTCTAGAAAAGTTGTAAATGAAAAATAGAGTAAATATTTGTAGAATATTTAATCTCCTACCTATCTTTTTTTTTTTTTTTTTTTTTTTTTTTTAATTAATAAAAAGAGTTATGTTTGATTTGCTAATTATAGGAATTAGGCAAATCTTTGATGGCTTCATAAATGATAGCTTGGTTGCGTTTATTGAGAAAATGATATTTAATAGTATTGATAAAAGCATATCCAATGGTACGTCATTTGAGCTATCATTGCCAAAATTTGGTATTGATACTCAAATAAGTTGCTCCAATAATTTGCCATTTGGGATGCCAAATTTTGGCAATGGCATAAAGAGTTGCCAAATTTGACACCTTAAACGGAAAATGTCATTTGTACCAAGTCATATTTTTCATTCAAAAAATAAATAAATGCCAAAATATAACATTAATGAATTGGAACACATATGTGCCAAAATTGGCATGATGTCATATGGTGCCATTTGAGGTGCCAAATTTGGCATTGGCAGATCAAATGGCATGGATGCATCAGAAATGCCTTAATGAAACAAGCATACAACAATTTCAAAAGATAAGTCCACCACGAGGACAATTGTAAATGTATTGAATTAAAATATCATTTATCAAATATTAATGGATTATAATATTTTGCAATTTTTTGGACCTCAAACTGACATGATAGAAAAAAAAAAAAAAATGAACAAAAATTTTCTTGATTTTTTAAATAGAAAGAATAAACTCTTAACATTTAATTAAAGTTCGTCCCCCTCACCAAAATTCCCGGCTTCGCCCCTGCCGATAAGCATATATGGAATTAAACTAATCAATATTTTATTAAAATAAAATGTATACTTGCATCAGTGCCCTTCGCTTACAGTGTATTCACATACTTTTTTTACAAAAGAAAAACTCTCAAATTAACCAAACTCAAAACAAAAACTCTTAGAGAAAACTCATACTTTTTTAGACTTCGCAAAAGAACTCACCCAAAAGGAAACTATCTCTTTTCTGCTCATCTCCCCTCTTTCTATAAGAGGAATCACCCACATCTCTTTATTCTCCAAGAGTAGCTTCACGTGATCCACCTCAAAACTAGACAAACATGTTAGTTTCAATGCTTTGTTTTTTTAGTTTTTGTCCTTTAGCTTCGTTCTTTGAATTGTTAAGTACATCTTGCTTCTTAGTAGTAAAAGTTCACTACGTGTCAATTATCAGCACTAGAATTGGATTATGTGGCATCATTCTATCATTGTGAATTTTTTTTGGCATATGTGTCCTATATAAACTTTGGAATCGAATAAACCAAAAAATCTTCAATCATTATCCTTCCACTGCATTGTATAGGTTAGCCAGTGCAATATCATCTAGGGAATTGAGAAAAGTTTCTTCGTCAAAATTATCTTTAGAGTCCACCATGTCTTCTGCTTCGATTAAATCTGTTGGACCGTCAATATTTCCAATTTGAATATTAACAAGGGACTCAACAACTGCTTGTTGTTGTTCTTTTGAAGTTTTATGGGAGCTTTTAAAATTAGTAAAAAATAATCTTCTCCCATTTGTAATTGTAAAAATATAAGGATCATTTTTTATAATCCTTACAGCTTCTTTTTGTAGAGCAAGATAATTTTGCTTATAGTAATAAATAGAATTTATTTCTTCAACTGCTTTGATTTTTTCAGTGTCGCTTAATTGCTCTAAAAGGTCTTCCTTAGTAGTTTGTTCTAAAAACCAAATTTGATACGGTTGGAAAAATCTTTCTTTTCTATGTAAGCCTGCAAGACTGGTTATCTTGAATTTAAAATGACCACATAAAAGATAATTTTTTGAAACATAATAGATCATAGATTTGATCATTAAAAGGAAAAGAAGAAACTGTTATTGAAAAATTATAGTACCGACAATACCACATTCAACCGCTTCCATATTCCAAATTTCATGATCTAAAAAAACTTAAGTTTTGGAATACTTCTTTCCAAAACAATATTTTCATGAAATTCATTGATAAATGTTTAATCTCATCAATTTCAATTTTTGAAATAATTTTATCAAAAATTTCTCTTGGTAAAACTTTTTTGGCTTTTTTGAAGAGAAAAATTCGATTAATTTTAATCATAAATGAATCTTTCCTGTTGTTCAGTAAGATTCATCATTTTAAGAAGAGTATAGAGTTTCTCTTTTGAAAGGTATTCAATCAAATCTATCTGTTTGATAAATTTATTAATTACAGATTGTATTTGCATTTTGTTTTCTTCTAATCTTTTCAAGACTTTTGAAAGATTGGTCATATTTTTTTCGAAAATCAGCGTTTTGGTTAAGGCAGTGAGTTTTCCAAAGATTATTAACTAAATGATATATTTGTGGATAAGTCCTAGATTATAAAAATCTTTAACATCGTGCTGGTTTGCAGATGATGTAGGTTGATAAATGTTAATTTCTCGTTGGAAATTTTGAGAAAATTCAACCATTTGTTTATAGCTGATAGGCATAACATAAACAGGAACGTTAGGCTGGTTACCTAACTGCTGAAATTGTTGAAATAGTCCCGAGCTGGAACTACCTCCATAATTTTGATTCCAAGGTGTTTTCCTTGATTAGGGATGTCAATGGGATGGGTTAAAAGGGTAACCCGACCCGGCCCGGCCCGGCCCGACCCGACCCGACCCGACCTTATTGTGAAGGGTTTGAGAAATAGATTTGAAAACTCTATAGGATTTGGGAAAAAAAATTAAGAACCCTATAGGGTTTGGGACGGGAATGGGATATAACTTCTCCAACCCATCCCGTCCCGAATATCTATGTATATATAATTATATTAAAATTTTTTCCATTTATTTACAATATTTACTTATTTAGTGTTTTAAGATTTTTATCAATTCTATTTTTTTCTGTTCTTTTCACCAAGTTAGTATGTATAAATATATATTTTAACTACTAATACTTATAATCTAAGATAAAAACCAAAATTTGTTGATATTATGATTATAATTTATTTCAAAATAAAATAAAATTAAAATTTAAAAAATATTTTAATTATTTTTTTAAATCCGATGGAAAAATCCAAAACCCAACCCCACGCCCCCGGGGCGGGCCCTTTGACGCCCCTATCCATGAGTAGATTTCTTTAAAAATTTGCGGACTTAAACAGTTAAACCGTCCATCAAGATATCATACTCAAGTTTAGTCTTTATCGTGGAAGCGAGTAGATGTTGTGGAAGCGCGTAGATGTTATGAAAGCGCGTGAGAAGTTTGAAATTTCTGCACTATATAAATTTATGATGCATGCCTCGAAGCTTCATCGTCAACGCAAAGAAGTCTGCGATGGAGGTGATTTCGTTCCCATGATCCCATCTTCTTCATCTTCCCTTCTCCCCTAAGCAACCAAATATAAAGAGTTAATACTACCAACAACAAAGACCCTCCAAAATTAGTCTTTATTTCCCCCACCAAATTTAATTTATTAATTGATTAAATAAATAATCCCCTAATCCTTCTCTCTCACTACTCACTTCCCCAAAACCCTAATCCCATCTCTGTCACTCATGGAGTTCTTCAACAAAACTAAGGCCGTTAAACTCCGGAGCCACCTCGACAAGTACTTAGTCGCCGACGACGACCATGAAACCGTCCGTCAAAGCCGGAACGGCGGCTCTTTACGTAAAGCCAGGTGGCTAGTCGAATTAGTAGAAGAGAAGAGCCACGTCATCCGTCTCAAGAGCTGTCACGGTCGTTACCTCACCGCCTCCGATATACCTTTTCTTCTCGGTATGACTGGTAAAAGAGTGATTCAATCTGTTCCAGATTCAAAACCAGAGCCGTCGATTGAGTGGGAGCCGATACGTGATGGATTTCAGGTGAGGCTGAGAACTCACGCCGGAAAATATATGAGAGCTAACGGAGGAACGGCGCCGTGGAGAAATTCGATTACTCATGATAATCCTCAGACGAGTGGGACCAAAGACTGGGTTTTGTGGGACGTGGAAGAAGTAGAAATTCCTGAGTCTGATGAGTTTAAAGATTATTTAACGTCGATTTCGAGTTTTTCATCGGTGGCTGATGATCTTTTAGGTTCGGAACCTGCTTCGCCTATCTCTGTTTTCTCTAACAAGTCTCCGAGTTTTTCTCCAAAGAAGTTTTTCTCGGAAAAGTCTCAGAGTTTTTCTCCAATTAAGTTTTTCTCAGAAAAGTCTCAGAGTTTTTCTCGGAAGAAGGTTTTATCCATCAAGTCTCAGGGTTTTACTCCAAAGAAGGTACGTGTTCATGATCATAACTGGTTTAATTTTCTGTGAAAATTTTATTGAATGATGAATATTCTAGGAAAGATTAATTAGGGGATCGGATTTTCCATAGCTGTGAATATTAATTAATTCAATAGGAGAAACGTTAAACGTACTGTTGGTAAGGAGGTTAATTTCAATCATGGATTTCCACGTTTCAGACAGAAATGGTGCAAGTCTTTGTCGCGATTGCTGACTACTAGTAGCCAGGGATAATTTTCAATCTTTCGTGTCACGGACGGCATTTGATGCGATGGATAAATAATTATGATAAGTACACTTATAGTTAGCTTTAGTATGTTACGTTAGCTAAATTAATAATTATGATAATATACTTAATACTTAACTTAGTATGTCACGTAATTAGCATCTGCCTCCATACCCTACTCACATGAAAAGAGGAGACACTAGAGATTGAGTATGAATCTTTTGTATAGATTTTTGAATTATTCTATTCTTGGATTCACTTGAATACTAAAATTATGATACATCTATGTCTCACGCTTTAATTAGATGATGTGTTACGATCTTAGGTACCTAGTAAATCCAATTAAAGAATCAAACAACAGAAGTAGACTCGCATTGAAGGAGCCAGGACAAGCGATCCTTAGCTCATGTTGATATATGTTATAATAAGTTGATGTAATAACTTGCACGACATGCCAAATATCACTTCAAATGAGAGGATAAACCAAATTTATGAGGAGAAATTATTTTGGTGAACAAATCATAAGCTAGCTAGAACTTCATTAAAAGATTGAGCACAAAAGAAAGATGAAGAAGAGGGTAGTGTTTACTACAAAACAGTACCCCAAGAATTTTAAATTTTAAAAGAAGGGTGCATGTTTACTCCAGAACAGTCCAAAGCAAAGAGGCAATTGTATAGTTTCTAATGGTCCAAGATGGACGTCTACCAACCCCAACGCACAAACATTTAAAAAAAATTAAACAAGTAAATTTCTCCCCACTTCTTATAAAAGCATAAGATCGAACACAATCAATCTTGCACTAGCTTCTTTTTGCTGTGCCACTCTTGAGAATAGTTCACATCACCCACTAGCAAATTAAGTGGAAAATATTGAAAGAGTGGAAACTTTCGCTTCAATTATTATTGCATATATATATATATATATATCTATAGGAAGTCTGAGGTTAGGCCGGCCTCATTTAAAAAAAAATACAGTCACCCCATTTTGGGGGTGATGCAAGTCACAGTTTCACATTTCGACTGTTGGATATTCTATTCAGGCAGTGATTGTCATGCCCCAAAAAATCACAGTGATCTGACGGTTGGTTCTGAGAAAATTAACTTTGAAAAAAACTGCAATTCAAATAATAAAAAAAATGACAGTTTTTTTCCAAGTCAATTTTCTCATAAACCAACTGTCGGATCACTGTGATTTTTTGCAGGCATGACAAGCACTGCCTGAATAGAATATCCAATTGTCGAAATGTGAAACTGTGACCTGCATCACCCCCAAAATGGGGTGACAGTATTTTTTTTTTAAATGAGACCGGCCTTACCTCAGACTTCCTATATATATATATATATATATATATATATTGTATGGTGATGAGTAATGACTCTAGCTCCAGGATTTATTGGACTTTCTAGAAGCCCATTCATTATGTATATCCAACCAAGTCCACTAGATTTTCAACCCCAATAAATTTGTCATCTAGAGACTTTTCTTACGTGATTTACGCTGCCTAGCTAGCTCTTTTGCACATTTTTTACATTTAACTTAAGGACAACGTTACTGTTTCGTCAAAATCAAAATTGAGACCATTTATAAATTGAATTTCATTATTTTTAAATTGAGGTTATCCGATTATGTGGTCCAGTCCACAAGCATCGGGCTGAGTTATCCTATTAATGCTATTTAATTTTTAAGCAAATTACTCTATTATTGGTTTGAATTTGAAAAAAATTATATTTATATTTTTTTTCTTTTGATGTTGGACATATTTATTTATTATAAGAAAAAGAGTTTAGGTTTCGATTGGATTAATTTTGTCTAAAAGAACTATTTCTTTAGAGTTACATTTTAACCAGCTTTTTGCGTAACAAAATATTTATATTATAAGTAATTATGACAAAAATCAATGAAACATATTTTGGTCAAAATCAAATTTAAAATCTGTAACCTATTGAGGATTTAAAATTTTAAACAAACTCAAAATCAATTTTAAACTTTGACAGTAATTTTAGACAAAGTAAATCTAAATCGAGCATTATCAAATAATTATGAAATCAAAATTAAACTCTTGAATTGATATTAAATGTAGAGTTGTTGCTTCAACTACAATCTATGGCCTACAAAGGAAAAAACAAAAGACAGCTATTATGGTAAATTTTCAATTAATTCAATTTAGCAGGGGTGAAATGGGGTTTAGAGGTGTGAACCCAACTTAATCGTCCATATCCCCAATCCAATAAATCTAAATGACCGGAATGGGGACAAACGCCGAACACCTGCGTCTGCAATCGTCTTATCATTTTCACTTTCTTCATCATAATCGTTTTGCCTTCCACGTAGTGCCTGCCGAGCCCTAACCGTGTGGTTTCAAACTATCAATGTGGCTGGCGCTGACTGGCACCCACATATACATATTTTATTTATATAATAATATTTTCATTCTGTGCGCATGTGAGAGAGAGAGGAGTAGGTGTGACATTGCATAAACCCACAAATCTCGCATTTTTTCGTTTTCGTTTTCGTTTTCGTTTTCGTTGTCTGAACAGAGAACCCAGGAACTACAAATCTTTACCGTCTTCTTCACATCCTCCATTTTCTCTGCTGATTTTCAGTCGGGTATGGATCTATTCCACAACGCCAAGGCCGTGCGTCTCCGAAGCCACCACGGCAAGTACCTTCTAGCTGAAGAAGACGAAGAGTCTGTCACCCAAGACCGTCACGGATCCTCCAAAAACGCCAAATGGACGGTTGAATTCGTCCCTAATACTCCCAACGTTATACGCCTCAAGAGCTGTTACAATAAATACCTCACCGCCTCCAACCACCCTTTCCTTCTCGGCATGACTGGCTGTAAAGTTCTTCAGACTCAGCCGCCGCGCTTGGACTCCTCCGTCGAGTGGGAACCCGTCAGAGAAGGGAATCAGGTCAAGCTCAAGACTCGGTACGGTCAATTTCTTCGCGCCAATGGGGGATTGCCACCTTGGCGGAACTCTGTCACCCACGATATCCCTCATAGAACTGCTACTCAAGATTGGGTCTTGTGGGGTGTTGATATTGTTGAGATTCAAGTTCAGTCTCCGGGTCATAAACCGCCTGTTTTGAATTCGGATTCTTTTGCTTCTGATTCCAGCTCGCCTTCCTCTGTTTCGATTAAATCTGCTACTTTTTCTAGACAAGAGGTTTGAATAATTGAATTTAGATCTCCTCCCAAATTTGTGTTTTATGGATAAATTTCTATTGGGTAGCTCTTAAACTTTACTTTACTTTGTTTGAATTATGTGCAGTCAACTGATTCTTCGGTGAGTTCGCCGCCGAAGATGGTGGATGGTAGGATGATATACTACCATGTTGCTGATGAAGATGGTCGTGTGGATGATGCCATGGAGGAGTATTCTTTTGCATTTAAGGGTAATGGGGTTGATGAATTGACTCATAGGTTGGAGGAAGAAACAGGGCTGGAGGATATTGTTGTGTGTTCTCGCAGTCCGTTGAATGGAAAGCTTTACCCACTTCGCTTGCAGCTTCCACCCAACAATACAACTATGCATGTTGTTTTACTTCAATCCTCATCGAAAGGTGAGTTTCTGACAATTGAATTTAGTCGATTTCTTTATGCTCTCTGATTCTTTGTGTGATTTCTAATGCATATATATTGATCAATTGAGGAGTCCCTCCTGCTAATCTTTTGGTAGTTAGTCGAGAACTTGAATATTAACTCAACAATTAGCACCATAACCTCTGAATGTGTTTCTTTTGTTCTCCAGAATGACCATCTGCTTGTGAAAATGGTATCAGGTTCTTTAGAATGCAGAACTATAAGTTCCCAGACTTGCCCAATCAAACACTTCTTCACATTACCCTTTTTTTTTTTTTTTTAAGCTTGTTTGGTAGTTCAGAAAACAGAGGACAGTAATTCAACATTTGGAATCTTTCAATAAATAACAAGTAGAATGTTGGTAGTACGATTTGCAATTTCTTGTTTTCTCTGCTTGTTATCGTCAATTGAATTAGGTAAATGAGATAGTCAATCTAGACAATGTGTCTAGCTTCTAGACGATGTCGATTTTGATTTCTCTTCCAATTTATTTACATGTTGAAATGCTCCATGAAACTCCTTTCTGTTACCAAATTGAATAGAAAATCAACGCAAGAACTCTATTATACCCATGAACACATTGGCTGAACCTTGAAATGGCAAAAGTAGAAATGCTTTATGCCTAGTGATTTCTCTTTCATATTTTTGAATCGATTAATCATATACAAGGACTATGCCTCGTGGATCTCAATGTTGGGTGATCTAATATCTTGTTTGAATGAGTATAGACTTGACAAGGATGTTGAAATGAGTTTTTAGTCTAGCAATGCGAGCGGAAAAAAAATAAAGATGTATATAGCTGCTATTGCTTCTCTGCTTTTGTTATCTCTAATCTTTTGCCTTTTCCCCCTCTCTTTTTGTGTATCAGGGGCAAGAGACTTTGCAAAATCAGGAATCCCATTGTAGAAGGGTCTGAGTGGACATCACAGTTTTGTTTAGTATAAAATAGCACAGCTCCATGTTCTGTACATTCTGCTTCAAGGCTTCTTCATCTGCTTGCTGAAAACATTCAGGAATTAGCTGTAATGGGTTGCCTCTTACCCTGTTGAATTTATGGGTAAAAATAAATATAGGAAAACTAAAATATACAATAGCAATATCGGAGGGTCAAAACTCAATTGTTGCCCCCATCAGTGACACTCAACAGGGCATGATTCATACTCTAGTTGGCAACTATATATTATTGCTAGTTTTCTTTGGGTGCTTCTGTAATTGATTGTCATAAAATTTTCTGGATACTTATAACGTCTGAAAGATTCATGGTTAATTTTATTGCTTGGTATCTCCTCCTATTCCAATTTTGTCTACAGTTGGTAAAATTGTTTGTAAACTTCTTCAATTGAAACTCTGATGGCTTGATTGTTTGTTGCAACTCTCTCTCTCTCTCTCTCTCTCTCTCTCGGGTTGATTATTCTGGGTGTTCCTTCATTTTTGTAGCGACACGTTGAGCCATCTCTCATGCCTAATCACAATTTATGGCTCTTGCCTTGTTACATTCATTATCACTTTCACACGTCACAGGTAACGTCTGCATTAGTTACAACAGATAAGCTTGCCATGTCAGTGCAGTTGCACAGATTCTCTTATGTTCCCATGTGTAGCAAAGCTTTTTATTTTATAATTTTTTTTTTTATATCGATAATGTGCCTACATTGCATAGCCACATCATCTGGAAAAAAAATGTTAGGCAAAATAATTGGGAAGAAGAGCATTTTCCCTTTAATTAAATTAACCTTATATGCAGCCTGTGAGGAAGTTTTTACAAAGTATTTAACAAGTGATGACTCTTTGATACAATTTACAAGCAGCAAAGTGTCTTTCACCAGTAATCCATGCAGGAACAGGAGCCATCTTTAAAGTGATGGAATCGAGCACGATCTCTCACGATAATCTCCACATTAAAAATTCTGGAGATTAATTTGGTCACCTTGTGACAGTCATTGCAGACCCTAAGGTTTTTGAATATACGTATTGGCATGCCTGATTTCATTCTTAGGAGCCCAAAAGCAATGGCTAGTCTCTCACTGTGCAGCCTAAGCGACCGTTGTTTTCCATCATTGAGCTCATCAACCATAGGTGCTTGTGAAAAGTCCGGTAGATAGCCTGTTGATTCCAGTCTTTCTTCAATCACATCCAGAACTCGATAAATTTCTTTAGTTTGGGGATGAGATGTGTCTCCTGCAAAAAATTCGTGAGCCACACCATCAATCTCTATTGAACTACAGCCGGGCTCTTTCGTTACACTCTTATCGATCATCAATTTTCTAACAAGTCCAACTTCATTCCACCGGCTAGCTGATGCATAGACTCTAGACAAAAGCACATAAACGCCACTACATTCACCCCCTTCCGACTCAAGGATCTGCCCGGCCACTTCTTCACTTAGCTCAACACTTGCATTTTTCTTGCAACAAGCATCAAGAAGACTCCTCCAGATTACCACATCTGGTTTCACAGGCATGTTTGAAACGAGATCTAAAGCTTCATCAATAAGCCCAGCACGAGCAAGAAGATCAACTAGGCAACCATAGTGCTCTAATTCAGGTTTAATCTTGAACTGTGTAATCATCATATCAAAGTACTTCTGGCCCTCATTAACCATACCTCTGTGGTTACATGCACTCAAAATACCAACAAATGTGATGGAATTGGGAACAAACCTCTCAACCCTAATCATGCGATCAAAATATTCTATTGCAGCCTCTGCCTGCCCATGCATGGCGAGTCCTAGAATTATTGCATTCCATGATGCCACATCACGCTTTGGCATCCTCTCAAAGATTTGCCGAGCAATTTCTAATGAACCACATTTGCAATACATATCCACTAAAGAAGTATTCACCAAAACATCGGTAGCTACATTAGCATCACACTTTCTCAAAACATAAGCGTGAGCCCACATCCCCAAAGACAAAGCCCCTAGACCAGCACAAGCGCTTACAATACTCTGTACCGTATACCCATCAGGTTCAAACAAGTTCTGCATCTCACGGAATACTTCCAACCCAGTATCAAACTCGCCAACCTGAACAAATGCATCGATTAAAACATTCCACGAAACCACACTTCTCTCACACATTCCATCAAACACTTTCTGCGCATACTCCAAACACCCACAACTCGAATACAAATGAATCAAACTGTTGTTAATATAAACATCTGAACCAAACCCACGTTTCAGAATCTGGGCATGAGTCTGTTCGCCTTCTGACAAAGCAAACAAGTATGCACAAGCTTTAAGAACAAACGGAAACGTGTGCTTGTCAGGCACAACTACACTTCCTTCATTAAACATTCTATTGTAAAGCATGATGGCCTGCTCTTTGCGGTCATTGCTTCTAGCACAAGCCCTGATGAGTGTGTTCCACATAAACGAATTGGGGTCATCAATTTGGTTAAAAATTTGAAACGAATAATCGAGATCAGAGAAGGACGAGAAATGCAGGATTCGACTGTAGAGAAAGAGGGTATATGGATTATGTGATGATGTAGTACGAAGTGTTTGAGCGTGAATTTGCTTAAGCTGAGACATGCCCGTACATTCGTTTAGGCGAGAAAGAAGACGACGGTTATGGGAGATTGAGTCACTGCTGCTGCTGCTGTTGGTGGCGATAAAATGAGAAGGTGGGCTTGGTACGACTGTTAGAGCCATTTCACCTGCAACTTCACTGTAACAGAGATACAGAACTGTTCTGCCATTGATGCACCACCTCAGCTCAGCTTCTTATCGTTTAACAAACAGCGTGGCGCGGCGTCGTTTTATGATGAAACATTGAGAAATAGAAACGACGTCGATGTGCCGACACTAATCCATTAAATTCCATCCGCTATCACGCAGAATCTGACATTCTGTAACCGTAATAAAAGGCAAGACAAAGGAAAAGATATTCCATGTGGGTCCTATCTCCACGGCTCCACCTATGACTTCGCTCCACGACATTGTCCTTTTAATTATAACTTCAAACGTGTTCTTATAAAGTAGCACGGCTGTCATCAAAGTCTTTTAAAGACCTTGCATAAAAAAATAATAATAATAATAATAATAATAACTGGTTGGGACACGTTATGTTTTGACCTTCTTACCCAAGTTGTGTATAATGAGCCAAAATGATTATCAAGATTTTAGAGAAGTGATGTAAAATTTTAATTGATATGCATTTATTATTGTTAATAAATTTATCCTTGAAAAATATTAATTTGATTATATGATAGAATATTGTCTTTCTTACATGATAGTTAATGAGGATGAAATTCACTTGCTTGTAAGAAAAATAATATAATGTTAGAATTTTAGAATGACAATTTTTTTATTTATTTTTTTGGTTCATGCTTATATATTTTTTATCCAAAGATTAAGAGTGTGCTTAATCTTCTCACATGAATTGAATTGTTTTATTATATTTTATATATAATTTCTTAAATAATTCATTTTTATAAAAAAAAATATTAAATAAACCATCACTTGAACCAACTTTTTTATAAATCATTTGATAGGGAAGCATAACATGGTAATACCATATTGTTTGCCTTTTGACCACACTCGTGATATTTTAGGTCAAGATTTTGATTATAACAAACATGTCTTGTGTGTTAATATATTTATCAAGTGACGCAATGCTTACAAACGTTGAAATTATCATAAGTGCATAAAGGACCCAAGCAAGACATACATGATCGAGCATATGGATGGAGCCAAAAAACCAAGCAAGCCTCGTTACTACAAGCACAAAAAGCATGAAGACTCAAGCATAAGTTGGATGATGTCAAAGCACCTCAAAGGACTTTACTTGTTTTAATCTTTTGTATTTTGAGTGCCTTAGGTTTCATTGTAAAGCTCTAATACTGCTAAAGCTTATAATGTTCAAAATGACCATTGTTTTGACCATGGGAGATTCCCATCACTTTCGTGGACCTATAGGAACCTTTGTCATTAGTTAGAATGATCTATGGTAGATCTTAAGTTTGGTTGAAATGGCATCTTGCCTTTATGTGCCTTAAATTCATTTTCTATGAAAATTTGGCAAGTCCGTTTGAACGGTCTTGCATAACCATTCGAACAGAAGGTCCTATTTGAATGGGACAGAGGCTGTGTATCGGAGGATTTGGCCGTTGTAGACACCCCATTTTTGACTTATAGCATTTAAGTCATCATTTCATGTCCTATTGGTTCAGAATGACCAATCAATTTTGGAGGATTGTGCCTCAAAACCCTAGTTTCTCAAATTATCATTTTTCCCTAAGTAGATAGAGGCTATTATCACATGTAGGTTTCTTAGCCGAATCAAGTAATTCTTTTTGCATTAAGTTTCTAGGAAGTCTAGGAATGCCGATGTCAAATTTCGTGTCATTTTGATTGAAGCTCGATAGGTAATAAGAACATTTGTGACTTCAATGGTAGAATTGTCATTTTTCTTGCATAATTTTCGAATGACCTCTGAATTCATCCCTGTTTGTTTCATTGGATTTCTATGGATATTTAGAGTGTAGTTAGATGATTAGTTCAAGCATGAGATGGTTTGAGTGCGATTTGGCTCATAATGGTTCATAGTGGTCAATTTACCATTCCTAGGGTTTTGACCTAATTTGACCATGGTCAACCAATTTTTTTAAAATTAATGTTTTCAAAACCTTAAAATATTTTCAAAATAATTTTTAAAACATGTTTCATGAAGATTTAATTTCAATTTAAAGTCAATTGGTTAGTCAATTTTAAAATCCTAATTTGAGTTGAAATGGCTCATAACGGCTAAACCGACTTGGTTAACCCAACCCATTGATTTTGATCAATTATTTTAGAACCCAAAACCTTCTAGAAACATAGAGGATTAATTTTTGAATGTTTTGGCTTTTGAATCATTGAATTTGGACATAAATTGAGAAAGATACACTCAAAACAAGTTGAAAAGTACCAAAATAACTCGGAACCCTGGAAAATTGGAGATTTCTGAGAAAACCAAACTAATGGCCATCCTAAGCTGGACAGTTGGCCGTCTAAGCCATGGATGGTCACTCTCTGGGTTTCCTAGTTTTGCACAACTTCTCCTAATTTCGAGTTTGAGTGATTTTGAGGTCTTTTCTCCGAGTTTTTTTTTTTCACTTTGTTTGACCTAATCTGATTACTAGGACCCTTGGAAGACTTAATGTGAGCCCTAAGATCATTAAGATTAAATTAAATCTTGGTCATTCATGCTTGAGCCAAAAATCTATAAATAGGACCATTAGCTTAAGGTTTTGGAAGATTGTAAAATTCTGGAGAACTTTTGGAAGCTTGTTTGAGGAGGCTTAAGGAAGAATTCCAGCAGCAAAAATTGTAAGTTTTCTTCTTCTTCTCTTATTCTTTTCAATTATTAATTATTTCAAAAGCATGCTAGGGTTTTAATTTATTTATTCTAGTCTTCTTCTTCGATATTCTTTTTTTTCTTCTCATTTCTTTTAGAATTAAGATATGCATGAACATATGCTAGGATTAATTAATTGCATGTTAATAACATGTTAGGGTTAACATGATAGAATGCATGCTAAGGTTTGCATATGGTATGCATATTAGGGTTTGCATGGTAATACATGATATGATTTATTATGTTATGTGATTAGTATGCATGGTAGTGATATTTCATGTTAGTAAGCATGTGATTTCATGTGAGTGTATGTTAGTATGTTAGAAAGCATGATAGGATTTATTATTTAATGTTTTGAATAGTATGCATGAATAGGGTTTGTTATAACATGATAGAAATAAGTTTTATTTGCTGTTTTTAGCATGCAAGTTAGGATTTGTTTATTTTTAGTATGGAAACATGGTTAGAAATTAAGGTTTTTGATATATGCTTATGTTTAGAATATTTTAGTTAATATGAGATGATTAAATACATGGTTTGATATACAATTATGGATAAGGGAATATTGCATGAGATGAGTTTCTTCCCTTATGTTTACTTTCATGAGAATTGATTGTTTGATAAAAAAAACTGTGGACGGGGGAGCTTTGCATGAGGTGAGTTTCTTCCCTTGTATTTATTCATCATTATGTTGCTTTATTTTTCTTAAATATATGCATATTGATAAACATGTTAGATAGCTTGCATAGTAGCTTAATTTTGAGACCCTTAAGGTCACTTTTTTTTTTTTTTTTTTTTTTTTTTTTTTTTTGCATATTAACATGTATGATTATCTTAGTTAGCAATTTTTAGGATTTTTAGGATAATTATAATATTTAAAATATGGGTTTAAGTACATTTAATACTCTGTCTAGAATGTTAAATGGCTTAAAAACATTATTTAAATCCATTTTTAAGTCATTCTAACATAGGAATTGCACTCTAGGTCCCTTAGAAGCATTAGGGTTGAGTTTTATTTTTTTTTTGCATGCATTTGCATATTTATTTTTCATATTTTCATACATTTAAATTATTGTCCAGATTTGGATATTAACTTAGAAGCATGCTTAGATTCTCTTTTAATCCTAGTTTAGGTTGAATTAGCCTCTAGATACAAGTAAGATTAAGTGTAGTTTAGAAACCCTAGGTTAGGAGAGGTTTCTAACCTCCATAGGGCTTTTTTATTGTAAGAATTACAATCATGATCAATTCCTTTAGCTTAATTAGAATTCTAGTCTTGAGAGATTTCCTTTTCAAATGAAATTGTTTTCAAAATAAAATTCTATTTTTAAGTGTTTTCATTCAAACAAAATTATGTTTTTCAAGTGTTTTTTTATTAAAATAAAACCCTTTGAAAAAAAGTTATTTTTATCAAATTGAAATCTTGAAAGAGTTATTTTCAAAATCAAATTCTTTTGAAATAAAGAATTATTTTACAAAACAAAGTCTCTCTAGAATAGAATTTTAAATGAGTTGAAATATTAAAAGATAAGCCTTTAGATAAGGATTTTTATGAATGTAGTTCTCTACAATAGGACGACTTCTATGTATATCAAACTATGTTGACTTTGAAACTTACTAGGAAACTAGTAAGATACGTAGGCGCTAATAAAGTTCAAGTCCACGCTATGATACTAAGTGTCCTAGTTTTTTAGGGTTTTGTTTGGTTTTCTTTTTATTACTTATTTTATTTAGTTAGGAGTTATGTGCATGAGATTTTAAATAGCTTAAGTAAACTAAGAGACCTTTAATTAGGGTGAAGTGGGTGTCTACAAGATGTTTCATGGAACCTTTCCACATCATAATCTAGTCTCGAATCTATCTCTAGTCGTTGATCTCGTCTTTCCAAAATACGGAGTTGTTTTGTATTGATTAAAATAAAATATTTTTATGGTTTCCTTATTCCTTAAAAATAAGGTGGCGACTCCTTATTTTTTCAAAAACCCAATTCCGCTAATGTGGATGCATCGAATTCCCCAATGGTTCATGACCGTTTGAACGAAAAATAGAATTTTTACTCAAGCCATTTGAACAGGACTTTAGGCCGTTCAAATGCTTTTTATAGTATTTTAAATTAACAATTATTCCATTCGAACGGACTCTCGAGCCATTCGAATGGTAAATGCAGATTTTTCAAATCTACTACATTTAATGCTCTCAACCACCAAACTTGTGATTGAATGGATGAGAAATGATTCTATTTGGCTGAATGTATTAGCATTTTCCCTCATCATTCAAACATTACCTAGTGCATTTATACATATCCTTTAAGAGCATTTACTCTACCATTATTGAATCTCTCTCAACAATAATCTCTTGGGCATTTATTAGTCTTTATAGTTGAAGAGCTATAAGTGTGGACTTGATTATTATACACCCAGCTTGTTGAAGCATTCTTTATACTCCTCATCTTGTAATCAATCTTGTGAGCTAGAGTTTGGTGATACCCTTGGAGCTTGTTGGTCAAGTTCGAGCTTGTGAAAAAGAGTTTGGTACTCTTTCTTGTAAATGTTTGGTCTCTACCAATCAAATAGATCAATATTGGATTTGAGAATCCTTGAGCTTGGTGCTTAAAGCCTGGACGTAGGCTTGGTGCCGAACCACGTTAAAATCTTGTGTTTGATTACTCTATTTCTTTATCTCCTTACTTGTTATTATTCGCATCATATTGTTTATTTGATTCTAGTCTTAATATATTTTTTTATGCAAAAAATTGACTTAGATTTGCCTTAGACACTATTCACCCCGGTAGTGTATCTAGTTGGGATTACGCATATAATTTAACTTATGAAATACAATAAAACAAAGATTCCATCATGCTTTCATGTCAAATAATTTAAGAATTGTAGTTTAAGTGGTAGTTCATTTAACATTGTACTTTTATAAAATGAAAAATTGAAGATGATGACAACTGTCATCACTAACAAGAGTAAATATATAAATAGAATATAAGCTTTCATGAATTTATAAAATTAATTCTATAATAAAAAAATAATTATGAAGGTGAAGATGGGAAAATTTCCCATTCGATCATGAAATGATATGAAACTTGGCAAGGGAGTAATGCTCGGGGGACCTTATGTTAATGTGCCACAATGACCAACAGTTTGTAGAGTCGCGGAGATTCGGTCATTATTATTATTATTATTTATCTTTTAAATAAAACAATGTACAGTGGATCTAAAAAAAATTGTTATGTAATGCCTTATTTTCTGTAAAGATTAAATAAAATTGTTATATAAAATTTACTAAATAATGGTAAAATAAAAACTAATCAAACTCTTTTTTAATTGATCGAAATTTATATTTATCAAACAACCCTTAGAACATAAACAGTTTCATCTCCGAAAAGCTGGTTTATCTATTCACGCGGTTAAAACTACTCCTCATAAACAATTTTTATAGGAAAAATGATCAAAGAACCCTGAAAACAATTTTTATTATCACTAAGTCCAAATGATAAGATTCCTTTCCGAGAGCTCCTCTAAGTCAAATCTAAAGTCAACTACTAACAAGATATAATATACCCTTTCTATATATATTTTCAGCTAGCATTTATTTTTTAAAATATTATCATATTTAATGTCCTTATTTTTAGGAAAGTTGTTTGATTTGATTAATATCCTAAACTAATTAAAATATACAATGTTTTTTGAATTTGAATTTAGTTAAGTATATAAATTATGTTCTAAAATTTATTTATTAGTTTTCATTGTGCAAAATCAGAGAAATTAATCAACGTTACATGTTGTAGGATATGGATTGTTAATTGTTTCTGTTTACAGAAATACATGTATACATGATTCTTCCAAACCCCAAAAAACACAATTTGCATAAATACATGCATGTATGCATGATTGTTCCAAATCCAAAAAAATCAAACTTTTCATACATCCTAAAACAAAATTTTGGTTGGCATGATTCTTCCCAAAAAAAAAAAAAAATCAAGTTTCCATTACAACCCTAACAACCAAATTTTTCAGACCAATCAAACCCCAAAACAGGAGAAAAAACCATGTATACATGACTTTGCTAAACCCAAAAAAAAAAAAAAAAAACCCATTTTTTTCAAAAATTATAATCAATGTATACTTGACTCTTCAACTTTCAGTAGCAATGACAGACCAATCAATTTCCAATAAGAAATAAATGAAGAAAATCATGTATACATAACTCTTTCAACCCCAAGGAACAATTTTTTTCAAAAATCTTAACCTCCAAAAAACCTAACATCGGAACGGAAATGAACCCAATCTCCATGATCATCGAAACGTAGAATTAATCAAAATCCCAAATATCATATATACACGTCTCAATGCCATCTCACACATGTATACATGACATTGCCAAATCAAAAAACTAAACTTTTCAAAAATCCCATAGCAAAAACTTTTCAAAACATAAATAAATAAAAAAAGAAAAAAGAAAAAAGAAAAAAAAGATAGATAGATTTTTCTGAAACCCACAAAAATATCCATCATCGGAACCCTAGTTTCACAATAATTTGAATCGAAAGACAAATAAAGCCCACAAATCGGTACGTATACATGTCTCAAACCAAAATCTCACAAGCTTATTAGTTTTCGTCATTTTTTCCGGTACCAGAATTTGAAACGTCGGCAATGGCCAAATAAAGAAGACAAACTTTCTCCCAATTAATTCATCCAAAAATTGTAAAATGGATTGAGATTTGAAAGTTGACCAATGATATACCAAATCCCTACATATATGCCAAGAAATATGACTGAAATCAATAGGGAATTTTGGATTATTTATGCGACATTTTTTGAAACTGCTTTTGTTCCGCAAGTATTTATAATTCATAAAAAATGGAATGATATAATTGATTTGAAATTAAAAAGAAAAAGAAAAAATTCTGTGTATGGCAGGCTAGCTTTATATATAGAAGTTGTATTCCATTAAATTTTGACTTTGATAAACTCTCAACAGTACCACTGTCATCCGAACATCTTTCCAGAGAAATATCCCAAGACGCGTATCCTAGCGTGAATGCTTGATAACCGCTAACGTGCGAGCTTGCGTGGCATACTTAACAACCGGCCAACTCGCCGGAATCCGTGTCCGACCTCCAACCGGTGATTGCAGAGAAGACGAAGATAAGCGAACCGTCTCGAAGCTCAAAACTACAATATATAATTACATATACCTTTCGATACAGAAGATGGTGGTAGATTACTACAACATACTGAAGGTTGGCCGTAACGCCGGCGACGACGACCTAAAGAAAGCGTACAAGAGACTGGCCATGAGGTGGCATCCAGACAAAAACCCTAGCATCGACAAGAAAGAAGCTGAATCCAAGTTCAAGCAGATCTCTGAGGCCTATGACGTTCTCAGTGACCCTCAGAAGCGTCGGATCTATGATCTCTACGGTGAGGGGGCTCTCAATTCTGCTCACTTTGGTGCAGTACCCCACCCTAATTCGTCTTTTCGGTTCAATTCTCGTAATGCTGAAAACATTTTTTCCGAGATTTTCGGTGGATCTTACGGCGGCGGAGGTGGTGGAGCTCAGCCGGTTCAGAAAGCACCTGCTGTGGAGAATAAGTTGGCGTGTAGTTTGGAGGAGCTTTACGTTGGTTGTAAGAGGAAAATGAGAATTTCGAGGACCATCGCTGATGATTCTGGGTAGGTAATTCTGTACCTATTTGGTGTTTTCTGTCTATTTATGGATATATATGGTTGTTGGTGGAATTTATTTTCTGTTGCATTTGCACAACATAAACCCCAATGAACTTGATATTCTCTGTTTGGTTCCCGAGAAAACTTAGGGAAAGTAAAGAAAATAAAATTTCTAAATTTACATAATTTCATGTGCGTTGCCTACTTGCCTTTGTAGAAAATGAAAACTCGCGTCAACTAACCCAACTAAGCGAAATACTCTTCTCGACTCCTAATTTTCTCAGCTACCAAACAGAGTGTTACTACCGACACTTTTTTTCCCCCCTCCCTCTTGTGTTTCTGTATACGTGTTAGGAAAATTGCACATGGTTGAGCCAAGTTGTAGAAAGATAATAAAAATTAAAGGTCATTTCTGCGTTTGTGATGCGCTATTTGTTGTTGCTCTAGCAGTATGTACAAGAAGGCGATAGTTTGTGGAATTTCGATTGGAAATGAAATAGTTGGGAGAAAACAATTTAGTTATGCTAGATTTGCTGCTCCTCATAAAGATTTTGACAATTGAATTTTTTTGGTATTAAGAAAATGGAAATAGGAGCTGAAATCAAACCAGTACCCTTCTGATAAAATCGTTGCACTCAGGCAATCTTTCTGTGTTCAGTCAGAGATGTCCTATATGATGGGTGCCATAATACTGATAGTTACCTTCTTTCATATCTACTTGACTGACTGTATATGACTTTCTGACCATGCTGACCACGTTGGTTAAGCATATGGATGTTTCATTTTGATTTTGTTCTTTGTGGAGGTACTGTGGTTTTGTTCAACAGTGCAAGTGATTATCAGTGTTATTCATGACAATGTAATTTTGTGTTGTGGCAAATGAAAGGAGTTTTGCATTTGGGATTATTGGAGTTCCCTACCAACACATTGATTTGTATGCATAGAAGTTTAAGTGGTAGTTGAAGCCCTGTATTTTACATGCATTTCTTTGGATGTCACTTCTTGGTTTTGTGTGTAGTGATTGTCAGGCAATGACAAGGCAACACCTAGGTGGCACCAGTAAACATTGAAATAGGCATCTGGGTGGTTTCCTTAATGTGTTACTTGGCAATATGTTTCCTTATATATGCACGCGCGCACACACACATTATACTCTGTAATTTATTAAAATGCATTAAAATTTCTTAATAAAAGGATATACGACTATGAATGCTCTCTCTTCTAAAATTTCGTCAAATGGTGTTTAAAGTGAAAAGAGGACATAAAAGATAGCTTCTTTACTTTCTGTTTTGTATCATATAATATAAATAAAAGTATCAAGTTGAAATATAATTTTTTTTTTTTTTTAAATATGCTTTGTGAGATGTTTTGCTTTCGTTGGGAATAATAGTCAGAGATCTCCACAGTTTAAAACAAAACTATTTTTCTACCTTATATTCTTAATGCAAACCAATAATTTCTATGAATACACAAAAAAAAAAAATTATGAAAAAAATAAATGGACAAACCCTATTTTGTCACCTAGGCTATGTTTTACTAGAATTAGGAGCAAGGAGAATGAAAAAAAAAAAAAAAAAAAAAAAAAAAAAGTCTTGGACACCTGAAAATGGTGTGCATAATCAACCAGTTCATAAAAAATTGATTTAACATACTGATCAGTTTTGGTGGCATCTCTCACATGAAAGTTCCATCATTTCTTAACTGCAACTCCTTCAAATGACAACATATTAGCGTTACAGAGTGATTAAAAGGAAGCAGCTCCTGCACTGTTAGGGATTGTGCCTAAACTTTAGGCTATCAACTACCAATTGCATTGCCTTCTTGTCGAAAGTATCCCACAATTTGATTGAGACGATGACATTCATCCCTGTTGTTTGCCTCCATGTGTATTTGTTGTTTATTAATAATTACTTGTTTTGTTGCTTACTAGAATTCTAGTTCCTGCTAAAGCTTAAATTGAATTGAATTTCCGTTTTTTTCTCTTTCTTTTTGGCTGAATAATGATCAACTGCCTCTTTTCATTCATGCTAGTGTGTACTCACAGAGGTTAATTTTTGTAGGCTGCTATAAAAACTATTGGCTCCAATGCATGCATTTTTTTTAATACTCTTTTTGCACTTCCACTGTGTGGTGGTGTATGAAGCATGAATTAGTGCGTTCTCTCTATTTCAAAAATTAGTTCTGGATGGGAAAGATAATCTGTCTTTTTATGGGAGTCAACATCCAGTGACCCCCAGTGCTCCACAACTTGTCACATATACTGTTAGACAACCATGAACGTAAATAAGATTCTCTTTTATATTTTTATTCCAGAACATATGAGGCCATTATGAAAAATATGGAATATGTACATGCTAGGATTTTATTACACCTCATTTCGTTTAATTTTTTGCTCCTGAATGCTGTTGCATTTATATGGTCTGGACTTATATTTTTTTGGCTTGTGTATGGATGAACTCTCTTTCAGTAAGCCTATGATTGTTGAGGAGATCTTGAAAATAGATATTGAACCTGGATGGAAGAAGGGCACAAAAATCACTTTTCCAGGGAAAGGCAACCAAGCACCTGGCATGGCTCCCACTAGTCTTACTTTTGTGGTAGATGAGAAACCCCATGCTATTTTCAGGAGGGATGGGAATGATCTGGTGATAAATCAGAGAATATCACTACTTGAAGCTCTCACAGGGAAGACAATCAACCTGGCAACCTTGGATGGAAGGATTCTCACTATCCCAGTGACAGATATTGTCAGACCAGGCCACCAGGTGGTAATCCAGAATGAAGGAATGCCAATCTCAAAAGAACCTAGTAAGAAAGGCAACCTTAGAATCAAATTTGATGTCAAGTTCCCATCAAGGCTCACGGCAGAACAGAAATCTGATCTGAGGAGGGTGCTGGGTGGGAGCTGAAAATCAATTCACAGATCAAGACAGGGGCGACGACTATTTATTAACACTAATTGACAGTACTGGGTCAACTGAGTGTAAATATGTAACCTTTTGCTGTTAAAAAGGAAGATTGTGCATAGTAGGAAGAAAGTTTAAAAGGGTTGTGGGCAGTATAGGCAGTATAATATGGCCTGCCACAAGATGACTTTGGCTTTTTGCTTGAAATCTGTATATTGGTCGTATAATGATAGTCCTTTGGCTTGAAGTTGTGAGGCAAACCCTTTTTATTGCATTTGGGAAACGATTAATGCATTAACTTGTTTCAGATTTTTTGACTTTTAAAAGTTTGCTTTCCTTTTCCTTTAGGGCTTCTTTACTGAGATCATAAATGTTGATCTACTTAATATATGGATTAAACCGAGTTATTTAACTATCTTGATGGTGGAGCGCCATTTTCTGTAGTTACGAAATTGCGTTGAATGAATTGAGAGGAGAGAGAGAGAGAACCTTTTGGGTAGAGGGGAAGAACTCGTGCGATAAAATAGACAGAACATAAAACACACTTACACATAAGCATCACCCTTACACTACCTTATTTAGCTATATCTAATACAATGACACTTGTGGTCATACTCATTATTCTCCTTCTACTTATTATCGTCCCTAAATGAAGGGAAAAAGACGTACGTAGAATCCGCGAGTGTTGCTTACAGTACAGCATCACAATGCTTCATGAGTAAATATTATCATGCCCTGTGCTTCTCAATCTTCTTCTGGAGTTCATCCTTTTTGGCCCCCACAACCTTGTCAACTCGTTTCCCTTTCTTAATCAGTATGAATGTTGGCATGGCCTCCACTCCAAATTCCCTAGCCACATCCTGTTTCATTTTAGATAATTTAATTTTCTTGTCTATCACCATACTATATATCTTTCAACCAAAGTTTTGGAAAAAAAAAAATCATCATTTTTATCGGAATTAAAGGTTAGAGAACAATACCACCAACTCGTCCACATCGATCTTAATGAATTCGACGTCTGTATAGTTTGCAGCAAAGTCATTAATGGTTGGTTCCATGAAGCGGCAAGGTCCACACCATGAAGCCGTGAAATCGATCACCATCTTAAGCCCAAAATCAAGTACAAAAAAAAAGACCAGCAGAAGCAGCAAGAAGATTAGATACATGTTGATAAACATAATAATAGAGTAGGAAGGGAAGATTATATTGCAAGGGGTTACCAGTTTGTTAGATTCTTTGGAGGCATCAAAGTGAGCCTGCCATGGGGCCGTCGAATGGAATGCAATGACACCCTTGACTTCCATGGAGGACTTGTTTCCCATCTTTTCTCCTTTCTTCTAAGAACTGGCAAAGCTAAGGTTGATGCTTTCTTGTGGCTAAGATATATGTATAAGCTCTGGAAGAAGGCCTTTGGCTTTGGATTTTAGGAGTCAGTATGAAGGCTTTTTATAAGGGTTGATGATAATTAATGGTGGATAGTTTTTAATATGTGCTAATTGGGTATATGATTCCATTCCATTTGATGCCGACCCTTCAATATTTTTGGACCGTCGGGAGTAGCTATGGATTGATATGGAGCATAAATACTCTTTAACTCAATCTCATTTTGTTCTATTAATTAATGTTGGCCGTCCATTCTAATGCATTTGCCTTCTTCATTTTCCACCTTCTTTGGGTAATGGTTAGATGTCAATGGGTTAGTGTGATGATGAGTTTTGAAACGGACCTCGAGTACCATTTCCCTCATATTTTTCTTTTTCAAATTTAAATAATTCTCTAACTATTAAAATTAAGAGTGTGCTAGTTTTTAAGAGAAATTCTGGTTACTTGTGTTCTTGAAGTACTGGCTAATGGAGGTAAAATTAACCAATCACGTCACTTGTTGTCAAGCTTAGCATGCTGGTTTAGGCAGAAATAAGAGAATTGCTGCCAAGAACGGCATAAAAATAAAATTGGATTATATATCTAATGGCAGGGCTAGCCCTGAGAATTTGGAGGCCCTAAGCAAGGGTATAAAATGAGGCCACAATTGTCAATATTTTTTAACACCACCGTGGATTATTTTTTTTCAAAGATTTAGAGTTTTGATGTAATTTATTCTAATTTTTTGGAAACCAAACATAGCCATAAAAATAAAATAGAAAGAAAAAAAAAATTCATACTATAGGGATTATACGTTAGTGTGGCCCTATTTTTTTTCAAGAAATTGGGAGCCTAAAGCCATATTTTTTTGCAAGAACATTCAAATTTTGGAGCCCTATTTTTTTGAAAAAATTTGGGGGCCTAAAGCCATTGCTTTAATGGCTTTAGCTCAGGGCCGGCCCTGTCTAATGGGTAAGCTAGTTAGGATGAACAAACTCAAGCTCAAGCTCAACAAAATCTACATTAATCAAGTTTGAATGGGGCTAATTGAGTCGAAGCTCAAACAATAAGAACGATACAATAACAAGAAGTTTGAAATCATAATATTTTCCTCGTGTTCCCTAGACAGAGAGCTGAAGAGCGAAAAAGGATTCAAGTAGCTGGAATTAGGGCTTTATTGAGTAGAATAAGCTTAGCAAATGCCTGTAATGTCTTCTTTAAGCAAACTTTTCTTCATCAAAATTAAGCAATTACTACCACGTTTTAAAAGTTGGTAAAAAGGAGATCAATTCCCCCATTCCATAGCATCCAACTAAGGTTCCCATCACCACTTGCCCAGCTAGCTCCAACGCACTTGGTGCCCATAATGCCAATCACCAAAGAGAGCCAATTCCATTGGCAGAATGAAGCGTGCGGACGTCTGCATACTCTGTTTATAGATACGTCTGCATACTCTGTTTATAGATACCCATCTATGTTCATAAATGGACAATTCCCTTATGATGTCAAAGTTCTAGAACGTATCTCATTCTTCATCCTTCGGCCAGCTTCTTTATCTTTAGTTAAAAGCAAAAGAATAGTTCAACCGCCGTACAACTACATCTACCTTTTTCAACTACTTCCTTGTTTCTCTCTCTCTCTCTCTCTTCATCTTTCCTAGTTTGTCTATTTAGATCTCGAAAAACTTGAAACAAAAATAGAATTGACTTCAAAGATACCGGAAAAAAAAATCCAATTCTAAGCAATAAAACCCTTATCCCTTGCTTTACCAAAAAATAATTAAAAATGGAGGACCTTTAAAGGATTGGCCCTCTGCAAAGCAATTAAAACAGAGGACCCGGGCAAGCAGTAGATGGATACCCTCTGAAAAACAAAGATGAGGTAGCATCTCTTGTGGCTGCTGCTATCGTTGACAGTATCAGGATGTAGCATCTGCTTTGCAGTATATATTACATAATATAACAAAAAAGAGAAGTTAAAAATGGACGACAAACATTAGTAGGGGAATCATGGCAAAAAGGAAAAGCTGAAACTAGGAAGGAACTGTGTCATCACTGTTTTCAACGATGGAAGATTAAGCAATAAAAATTCCATCTTTATCTTGATATATTAGATGCCAAAACATGCTACGTCAGTACAAATATGGAGAAAAAAAATAATATTGGAGAATCAAAATAACTCATAGTTCCATTAATGTGTACACTTTTGTGTCAAATGCGTGTGAATCAACTGTCCCTTGTGGCCTTTTGAATTATCAGAATTCCAAATCTTAAAATAAAATAATATCTCGAATGGGTTCAAATAATTCAGAGTAGACAACATAAAATGAAGCAGTAACTGTAATTGGACACCCAAAATTCTTCATTTGAGGGTTCATATAAGCTTGTAAGTTGTAACAGTAATGCCATACTTAAACAAGCACTCTTTAAATGCTTATCAACAAAATGGACTTGGCTGACAAATTTACTTGTCAGACAACCAAAGTGAACACCAAACTAAAAGATGTCCAGACATTGTATTTTGAAATTTAAATCAAGGTATTGCAAAACTTTCTTTTCCATAAAAATCCTTCATTGATTGAACTACAAAAAAGGGTCCTGGATGGTGTGCATTCATCAACAGCAACCCACGTTCAAAACATGTTCCATGCAAAAGACAAAACATTATCACCACCCACCTACAAAACTAGTAACCAAACACAACTATAAACACCTAAATTAGTAAGGTCATGAACCCAACCCAACATCACCTGAGGCATGGGCTGCTTGAACTGCCGAACCATGGCTGTTTTTAGAGTGCCCACCACCCCTGCCTCCCCCCCTTCCCCAATTGTTATAGTGGTTCCTTTGATAATAATTTCCAGGCTGGTCATAATATTGGTTGCGACCATTCTGGTAGGAACCACCTCCCCTGCCACCAATTCGACCTCCACGGCCATTGGAATAACCTCTACGACCGCCTACACCACCACCCACACCCCGACCACCTCTTTGGTTCGGATAGGTCCGTCGGGGAATGTACTGTTGATCCTTTGACTCTACTTCTCTCTGATTCTGCTCAAGTTCTGCCTCTGGCTTGACTTGTTCTTGTTGAGCAGAGACAACCTCCGCAGAATTTTCCATCACTAATTCCTCCTGCAAGGCAAAGGGCCAAAGGCTTTCAAAATTCAATCAAACAAATAAAAGAAATACCATGGGAAGATGGGCCGGGAAAACAATACAAAAGCACCTTGTGAATTTCCTCGTCGGAGCTTGATTGATTATCGCCACTTTCGTGTCCTTGAAAATTTGCAGTATCATCGTCCTATAGAACATGTATTATTTAGGAAACCATTGGTATGTATAAGATTAAAAAACAAAAATCTCTTACAGGGGAAATAATAATACAAGCAAGATTAAATTCCATAACAAAAAATGCGAAAATTTTCACTGACGGAAAGTTCTCATGCAGGAATATCTGATACAGAATAATCAGAAACTATAGAAAATTTATTTTATGGTGTGATTTCTAGAACATTGAGTCATTTCCTCCTTTATTGCTCTGTGAAGAAGCAACTTCAAGGAGAATGACACTATGAATGGCTAGTATAAGAGCAGAGAGAGAGAGGTTTTAGACTAAAAATAATTTGGAAGTGAGCTTACAGTGAAACTTTTCAAAACCCAAATAAACTGAACAGGAAACTAAAAAGCAAAGGATAATTGGGTGAGCCTCTGGCTAAGTACACAAAGTTATTAATGACTATGAATGGCTAGTATAAGAGCAGAGAGAGAGAGAGAGAGAGAGAGAGGGGTTTTGTACAAGACCAAAAATAATTTGGAAGTGAGATTACAGTGAAACTTTTCAAAACAAAAATAAACCAAACAGGAAACTAAAAAGCAGAGGATAATTGGGCGAGTCTCTGGCTAAGTACACAAAGTTATTTGCACTTTTACAGGCACAGACAAGCTATGTAACCAGAAACCACTAAGTCAATATTTAGATCAATTAACTATCTGATAATGTTCCATGTCACCAAAGAGAGACCACCCAGCAGATTTGTCCAATCAACTTATCAAACACAAACAAATATATTGCTTACATCAACAGAAACAATCAACAAATATTCATAATTGAAGGATGAACAAAAGTAGATCCAAGCATAACTGATCAAATTTGAAGTATAAATGAATAGGTTACTCAAGTAATAACCAGAAAGAGGGAGAAAAAACAAGGAACTTACAATTTTCCAAAACACTGAACAAAGGAAAAAATAGGGAACAAAAAGGAAAATGAAAGGATACAAATAAAGAGATCTAGTCATACAATAAATGAACCACAAAGCCAGGATAGAAGACTGATGGCACCTTACCCTAAACCAAATTAGAGAATTCATTCCAATTCCAACAGGTCAGTCTAACCAAATGGCAAGTGCTTGCAGATGCAGAATTAGATCACATCAACCAATAATAAATAAAAAAAGGCATTAGGGGACAATTAGCATATACAGAAACTGTTAGTCCTTTATGTAAAAGTTGAGAATTCAGTGAAGACTGAAATATGAGTGAGAAAAGTGCCAGGGAAGCAAATTCTCCTGGAAGTACTTTCTATTTACAACACTCTTAGGAACCAAATCAATGAGTTGTGGCTTATTGGAATAAGGAGATTCTCAACAGATCAGAGAACTTCAAAACAATACTCTGACAAGTTTCAGTAAGTTATCAATGGTGCAGCTGATTTCTCAAATCAATTTCCTTCCCATTAGCCCAACAAATAAGTGTCAACTCCCCACACAAAAATGAATATCCCATTAAAGAAGCTCTCAATTAAAATCTCAAATATCAAGCCCCATCTCAGTCCTTGGATGAACACAATTTGAGAAGTTTCCGAACTTCTCAAAAAACATTCCCTGATATATTGAGTCTCGTGAACTTTCCTCCCTTTCTTTAAGAAAATATATTACAATGGACCCCAACCTGTAGCCCACTGGTGAGATTTAAACCCAAGTGTGGCAGGGCTGGAACTTGCAATCAACCTCCAAGGAGGTAGAGAGTAATGAACTATGTTCCAAAACAAGTACCAGAAGTTTTTACAGCAGCAAACTGAATTGTATTTCTTGACCACAAACCAACTTCAATGGTGTAGATAGTTACATTAGAGAATGCCAATGTCCGCATGGAGAATTAAGTTCATCATTTTGAAGAAAGATGCTGGCAGATGAATGTCCTCAGTGCCTAGTAGCTTTCTTCTCCATTGCACTATCCAAGTTACACTATAGCTAATTATAATCAATATCGTGTATTAGTGAAAGTAATAGCTAATTTGCACCCAAAAAAAAAAAAAAAACCCTTTAGATCAAAGGAACAATAGATTAATAGTTTATGTGCCCAATCACTAAGACCCCACTAACTTTCAGACATAAAAGTCAAATGTTTGGCAACTTCTAGAAAGTCCAAGCAAGTTTCAGTAAAAAATAATTGATGGAACTTACTGTTGAACTGTATTCTACGAGTGAGTGACATGCTAAAAGGCTGAATAATTTGAGACTTAAAGTATCGATGAACATGATGTCAAACTTAAACAAGCGACCTTTAGATGCAAGGAAACAGAACTCTTAGAATGAGTTTTGAAAAGGATTTTGTACCCCAGCCAATACCGACTAGTGAAGCATTCAACGTAGGGTGACCAAAGTAAAGCAATGTTTCACAAAACTTGAACCTGGTGCAAAACAAAAAACACAGGACAACAGCTCTGCCAGCCCCAACTAAGGAGCATCAAAATTAAGCATTGGAAATGTTCATTGGTTTCCTTTGGGGCAAGCAATTCAATTAAGTGGTAACCAAATAATGCTCAAAAATAAACTAGACATCCATCTTTTTAAATCTTTTTTTTTCCCTGTCCATAGACCAGCAAGAGGAAGTGTTCCAACTTGAAATCCATCATATGTACACTACATTGAGGCATTATATGTAGGTTGTATTGTAGGATCTGCAGTCAACGGGGAGTGTTAAGTCAGGTGATGCCACTACAGGGAAAACTCACAATAAAAAGAGGTTACCATCAATTGCTTCACCAAAATAATTTAGGACACATGATAGGATAAAAAAAATCAAAGTAGGCGCTAGTATGTACCATTAAAATATACAATATTTAAATATTATACATGCATGTAAAAAATATATTAGATAGATGCATGATATTTTTTATTCATTTTTTAGTATAATTTTATGCCTGTAATTTTGTTTATGAATTTAGTTGAGTAAATGTATCATGTATGAAAATAATAATAATAATAATAATAATAATAATAATAATAATGAAAAATTGGAAGGGCTGATTTGTAAATTTCATATCATTTCACTTTTGTACAAGTGTATAACCCATTTTCCAGAAGTTTCGTGTACCTGGAACAGAAGCAGCTATCAGCCTATACCCAACCGAGAGAGAGAGAGAAGTAGAAGAAAGAAGAACGTCACAACACAGCAGCAGCCATATTCTTGCCACAAAAAGGGAAAAAAAAAAAGGGAAGAAGGAGGAGGAGGAGGGAAAAACTAAAAAACCCAACCTGCGTTCTGCGGCTCTTCCATTGCCTACTGCTGCTGCTGCTCCTTTCCTCTCTTCCCTTTCATTTAAAAAAAAAAAACTCAGTTGACGCATCATCTCGTTCATCAGGACCGAGATGAATGGGATGATGCAAACTCGCCTAGTTACCTGGCTCAAGCCAATATCCCATCCAAGCCCTTGCCGATACGTGGTTGACTCGGCCGAGATGACTCGGAATCGTCTGAGACTTTGAACCATGGTTACTAGTGGTTATTGTCCATGTGATTGGAAGTTACCATCAGTTAATCTCATGGTGGTTTTCATCATTTTAATATGTATAAATAAAATCAAATAAAAAAGGAGAAGAAGATACGGTGAAAAGAGAAGGGGTGGGAAGAAGAAGAATACAAAGAGAAAGAAATCAATTTTCTATAGTGAAGCAATTGTGTATGTACACACAAGGTATAATTCTATCCATGGATCTTTGTTTCCTCTTTTCTTTGTATATATATATATATATATATATATATATAGAAACTTTTTATGTTCAAGAACATCAAAAAATGTAATGTTCCAAAATTTAATTATATTTTTGTCATCTTGAAACATCCATGTCTATGATATTCATGAACAAAAAAAATTATGACAAGATCAAGATCACCAAATTTGTATGTTCATGAACATCAAAGAAAAACAAATTATTGTGAGAGAAATTATCTATGATGATCAAGATCAACAGATCTATGATGTTCGTAAACATAAATTTTTTTAATATATATGGTGAGAAAATTCATTTGTGATGATCAAGATTATAAAAAATATTTTAAAAAAAATCTTCAATCTCACCTTTGTTCAAGAAATTGGATGATATGCTTCTTCTCTCTAAATAATACATAAATGTTTCTCTTATAAAATGAAATTCTCTTAAATAGTAGTTTAAAAAAAATTTGGATAAGGTTGTAGGTTTAAATTCCTTTAACCATTGAAGTTTAATTTTTAAACCTCACAAATTAAATCGAAGTTTATCCAATTTTTAAAAATTGGATAAACTTCAATGGTTAAAGGACTTTAAACCTATAATCTTATTCAATTTTTTTAAAAACTATTATTTAAGAGAATCGTTTTATGTATTTTTTTAGAGAGAAGATTATCCAATTTCTTAAACAAAGGTGAGATTAACGTTTTTTTTTTTTTTATTATATTTTTTTATTTTTATGTTTATGAACATCATAGATTTGGTAATCTTGATCATCTTACAGAAATTTTCTCACAATAATTTTTATTTTTATTTTTATGTTCATGAATATCATAAATTTGATGATTTTGATCATCTTGTCATAATTTTTTATGTTCATGAACATCATAGACATGGGTGCTTCAAGAAGATTAGAAATCTAATTAAATTTTGAAAAATTTTATTCATGTTTTTGAACATAAAAGATTTCTGTAATATATATGTATGTATATAATTAGACAAAGAAAAGAAGAAACAAACATCCATGGATGGAATCATTTGTTGTGTGTGTACATACACAATTGCTTCACTATAGTAAATTTTGTTCTCTTTGTATTCTCTTTCTTCCCACACCTTCTCTTTTCACCGTATCTTCTCATTTTTCATTTGATTTGATTTTTATATTATGAGGATGAAAACCACCATGAGATTAATTGATATTAACTTCCAATCACATGAACAATAACCACTAGTAACTACCCATTCCCACTATGTAATAACCACCCCATTAGGTATTAACCAATAAATTATTTATAACTTCTCATCAGACAATAACCATTAGATAAAACCACCATTCTTATGGGCACTAACCCATGGATAAAATTACTAATCTAATGGGTAATAACTAATGGACCACTTCACTTACAATAGGATCTTTAATTAAATTACCATGTGCAAAATGAATGTTATATAACCTCCAATGAATGAATGCCGAGTGGCAAAATACAAAACATGAATTATATATATATATATATATATAACAAATAAACAAGTGCAAACCCACGTGATGCTCAGGGCTTATCAATAAAGTCTTATCTAATAAATTATAATTGAATAAAATAGTTACTTTGGTTAAATGATCTTGGCCGTTTGAACTTAATTAAATTTATAGGGTTAGAGTATGGATGTTAGCACATAAGAATGATTGAAAAATGTTAAAGAGAATGGAGAAAATAAAGTTGGATGTACTATTCAAAAAAATAAAATAAAAAATTAAAATACTTAAAGAAAGTAGCAAGTCAAGTGGAACCAATTTTTAAATAAATAAAAATATAGTCAAGATAAGAGAGAAGAGAAGTTAGATGGGACCCAGAATTTAAATAAAAAAAGAAAAATAATAATTATGGAAAGAGAAAGAAAACTTAGATGGTACCCACATGTGAAATGAATAAAGAATCTTTAAAAATCTAAATTTCAATTAATTAATTAGACCAATGTTAGACCGATGTTACAGTGGCATATCACGTTATAGTGGGGCCAAAACCAATAAAAATTAAGGATATATGCTTATTTATTTAATAAAAAATAAAAATTATGGTTCAACACAAAGTAAATGTTTCAGTCTGCATTACGGACTCTCCACTGACTTAATTAGTTGAAGGAGGTTTCAAGAGGAGCAGGTGAAACCCAAACTTAGGGCGGTAGGGTTTCATGACAAGTGGGCATGAACTACAACCAAACAAACAAAGCCAAACCAAAATATGATAATGTTAATAATAGGTTTCTATATGCTTAATGAAACTGATAGACAACCTTTGAGTGGTCATATTTAAAGTCCAAGGACTAGAGATATCTTAGTTTCAATGACCAAAGAACAAACGCTGTCCCAAAGCTCTCTTTCGCCCTCCCTCAATAAGTTCTAGTTTCTATATCCACAATCAAGGATGAAAGGTTACAAATTATTGGTAGGATAGACCTTTTAACTTTAACTCTTTTGTGATAAAGTAGTAAAAAAATAAAAATTTCCATCACTTTCCAAAATCCCTTTCAATGCCTCTTTTGGGATGACGGAGTGTCCACTTCTTCACCACTGGTTTTTTCGTTGTCTAGAAATGAACTCCCTTCCCATTAAACTGCTTTATACTCCATGACTCCATCTATAAAATCCTATCAATCCTTAAGGTATGCCCACTACTTAGAGGCCTTCAATAGCAGCTTACCTAGAACTGCACAAACAATGCCATTATTCCTCAGCCCTTCATGCACCTAAGCATTTCTAATTCTTTCTTCATTTAGAGGCCCACAGTGAACTCTTCCAAAAAATTACAAAAAATTAAATGTCCTCTGAAAAAAATCCATAAATCAAAATAAAGAAAGGACAGGCCCTCCCAAATCAAAGGAAAAGCCAAAAGGCATCTCAATTCCACTCAAGAAATACTTAATCCAAACTAATTCAGATTGGCTACATTAATTAAAAGCCAACAACCAGCAAAGAAAAAATATAGAAACTGTTTTGGCATTTTATAGTACATGATAGAAATAAATTAAGGACTCATGACAAGTGAGAAAAGTTTTTGCAAGATGAGAGGAACATAAAAGCTAGATATTTTTTTCACTTATAATTTTCATTAATTCAAGTGATGAGACAATAATTTAACAAAACAACTAAACTATACAATATCCAAAATCAACGCCAACCACAATCTGAAAATTAAGAAAATGAAAGGGCTTTGGTTATCTATTGTGCTTAATTGCATTGTAACGCATTCAAAATTAATGGAATAATATTTGACAAATTGCACTAGATCAAGATAACAAGTAATTGTTTGGCAATATCATTGATTTTTCTCTAACATAATTTACACAAATGAACGATAAAGAATAAAGGATTTTCTTCCTTCCTTCTTATCTTTTGTATAGGGAACCAGAAATGGTCTGCATGTAATTTAACAAGAAATTAAAACCAACAGCAAAGCGGGGGGAAAATCTCGCATGTTATTCCAAATGAATCCCAAAAACAGAGATCAATTCTGTGGAATAAACACAGCTTGATACATTGAAACTGTGTTTTTGCTCTGGACTGATAACTTCTAAAAACCTGGGTTTAAAACAGGAACATTTTTTTAAAAATGCCTTGTACAAAACCTTTGAAGCCCGCAACATGATTACTGCTAGTACAAAACCATTCCAGTCCAGTAAAATGGTCAAGACACTTTATGACATTCCTACATTGTCTTAAAAATCAACTGCCATTACATTGCCCAGTATGATGGATAGCCTAAAATTACTTCCATACAGAAAACCCACTTTAAGGAAATGTCAAATCTTGAAACCAAAGATCAATAATGCCAAGGAAATTAAGCTGAATTAGACTGCACCATTTGGGTTTACATCTTAAAATTCTTCAAACACAACAATTCGACATCCTACAGTTGAAGCCAACAAGTAATTAACAGATCTTACATTAAAGACCAGACAAATGCCAAACATGTTTTCGCCACTCAAATTCTTAAAACAAACAGTCTACGTGTCACCTTGTTGTCCAATTGCACTTGGAGGATAATTCATGGTAACAAACAGAACAACAAACCAAGTATTATACTTTCAGAAGCAAAAAACCATGCCATTGTATACGGATAAGACCAAATGAAAATAAGTACACAACACTACATTAATAAAGTGATTGGATAGAAAAATGAATGCGGCAGAAAATGTATACCATGACAACTCTACCCATATACAATAAAGTAAGAATGTATCAGCCAAAACTACAAATCATACACAAATGACAGTATAATGAAATATCTACCTCAAAAATTCAAATAGAAGAGAACAAATCCAGATTTCAATTATCCCGATTAACAAAAAAATAAAAATAAATAAAGCATTACCTCCTGCTGGTACTGTTCAACTGAACCTTCCACCTGAACAGGTACCATGGAGCCATGCACAGGCACCTGAAAAGGGGCATAATTTCCAGCAGCGGCAGCTGCGGCGACTTCAACTGGAGCTTTCATCTCAGGTGTGGTGGTGAAATAGTCCGAAGCCATAATCTTGGTTAACCTCTCTCTCAACCCCGCATCTACGAATGAACTTAAGGTCACCAATTCCAGAAAATTAACTAAAACCCACGAATTCTAAAAAAAAACAAAAACGATTGAGTAAAGGATACAAGTAACAGAAGAATCCGATTCGAGAGGCTCCTCGGACTTGGCGAGCCACAGCTTCGCCCGCTGAATGCACCGCTGCAACGCATTTTTGTGCGAAAGACTCGAATCAACCGGCCGAGAAATCAAGAGACCGCCGACCAACGAAATCATATCCAAATCCCTCTCACTGAGCAGATCGGTGGCGTCATCTGTCACGTAATCGTAGGTCAAGCAGCACCCTCTTTCGTGCGTTCTAGTCAACATCGTCGAAGTGAAATCACTCTGAGGCTTCACATCGAACAAAGAACCAAAGTAAAGCAGATTCAGAAGGTCCTCCACCATAACAGGGTCAGATTCGTCCTTATCCTCGCTAGCCCTAGCTTTATCGTCATCGGAGACTGGTGGAGCCGGCGGAGGCGGCGGCGGAGAGAGTGAGAGCTGGTGGCGTTGGACGGCTAGGTTGACTTCTTCAGTGACGGCGGCAGAGAGGGGCTGGCGGAGCTTCTCGAGCTCATCGATTAGGGCACATACGCCGGGCTTGGAGCGGAGAACTTCTTCTTGTTCCTTGAGAACAGGCTTGCCTTGAGAGACGGCTTCTTCCAGTTGGAGGATGCGGTTGTGTTTCTTGCGGAGGGCACGGAGACGCTTGTTGATAAGGTTAAGGACGGGTCCATCGGTCAAGTCTGAGGCCGCCGTGGCCGCCATTCTTGGTAGTGATGATGAGTTTGATCGGGTGGCGCCGCCTGGGTTTTGGGGGCTCTGTTTGGCGGCCGCGGCGGTGATGGCAAGGGAAGGGTTTTTGGAGGTTTTGCAAGTGATGGACTGAGATGGGGTGCCTGGGGGGCGATAAAGCGGCAGGTAGGTGTTTTATTTAAGAGAGAGAGAGAGACAGTTTTTGGGGAGATTGCTTTTACATAATTTATTTGTTGCTGCTAAAATTATCTGAATGGGTGTGTTTGGATCGGTGGATAGGCATTGAGTCATTGACAGTTTGACACTTGCTTGTTTTTCTTTTTGAAATGCTTGTTATTTTTTCGATTTATCCAAATGGGCGTTGAGTTGGATCGGTGGATAGGCGTTGACACGAGTAGAAATTAAGATTTCACATCAATTTTAATAATTTTTTTATATTTTATGAAATTAATTTATTGTTATTTCTCATACTAATTCTAATTGTGTTTGTCAAATTACAAGGGAATTAGAGATTTAAGGCTACTTTATCATTAAATATAAATTTTTATTTATTAAATTAAAATTTGAATTTGTAGATTGGCATCCTATTTGCAAAATACACTTCATAAAAATTAAATTATTAAAGTTGGTATGTATCATATATGGATGACATTCCAATGAAGCATGCTTGTTTATCCAGGTTAGACACATGATTTGCAAAGTCTAACATGGGATAAGAATTTTGAGAAACCAACCATTTGACTAGTTTGCTTGTACGCATCATAATTCAATCACACTAAAAATTACATTAATCCAATAACTAATTTTTTATTATACTAATTATGAGAAAGTATGAAAATTTATCTCGAACCTATAGCATTTTTGTGAAAAATGGTCATTGAATCCATATGATTTTTGGCACGCATGATGTGTATAAGCGAAACATCTATCTTGAAAAGAGCCACGTATTAACTTGACGTCATATACTCCGTGACTTGCCAGTTTCTATTCATTTTTCGATTGAGTTGTATTTATGACTTAAAAGTTGAAGTTAGTTAAAGATTGTAATTTATTTTTTAAAATGTGGTTTATGATGTGCTATCTTGATAATATTCATATTAGGTGTGTTTTTTTTTTTTATTATTATTATTATTATTTTTGTCATATACATTAATAAGGTCGGTGGTTAGTTGTTAATGGAGAGGAGAATGACAAATGGACCAAAAACTTCATTCATGAGAAATAAAACTCACGATCTCATCCCATTAAAAGAGATAGGTGAACTACTGAATCAAACAAGATTCGCATTAGGCTAGTTGCAGTAGAAATCATCCCCATGATTTCATATAGAGTATGGACCAACCGAAAAACCCGAAAAACGCCACAAATGCCATTCAACTTGGATTGCCCCAATCACCCATTATCCTACTAGCCCACTAACATAAAATAATTGTATAATGTATTTTTTTTATTTAATAATAATACCCAAAGGAAAATACACCCTTGGATAAAATGGAATCCCCCTTTCAATTCTTTCATTTTGGTTCTGCAAGAATTTAATTATATGATTCTCTTTCTTCCAACAGAATAAAATCAAGGACTCCCATCAATACTGTAGGACTGAAGCATTGATACTGGAGGATTGAAGATGATATGCATATTATTTTGAGGATGCCCTAATTCAAATGAAATTATCCATAACGTAAATTGGACTGAGTGTGGTTGTTTTGGGGAACAATATATTCAATTGGTTTTCAACTAAGTAATCATTTTTGTGCATAACTGCAGTAAGACCAACGTGAAATCTATTAATAGCACGAATTTTCTTTTCCGACTTTTCCAAAGAACCAAACAAAACCCAACAGTTTCCTTCGACATGAAGAAATAATTAATATAAAAAAGAAAAAGAAAAATTTAAAGCATAATTATTACCAGCATCCCATCTGCATAACCTTTTTTTCTAAGCCCATAGACTTAACAATGACGGCTGCACCTTTATCACAAGTCAATAAAGATATGGGGTACAGGTAAGATTCCACGCGGTAGCTTATTTAATTGAGATGGATTTGTGTATATACATATTAAGAAAGTGCATATCGAATCATTTTAATAAACATCGTATCACATGAAATCTGACTCATTTTGTACCAATAAAACTTGGCAGTTCAAACCCAAAATTGCCAGATAACTATTTGAAAAAATATAAAAATAAAAATACAAGCCCATTTGAAATAAGACCAAAATTGGCTATGAAGGATCGTGTATCATATGAAGATTACAAAATTGGCCTCACCAAACTGTCACTTCCCCTCTATGATACTATGAATTTCTTCACAAGCTCTAATCATAATTGTAGTAAGCGATTATAAATGCTCGCCGATCTTCAAACTCGGCAGATCTAATCACTGAAATCATGCAGGGATAAACGCCATCCCCAAGTTAGCACCAGGCTTCTACTTGTACCATGAATTACCGTAATAAACTGTACATATTTTGAGTCATTGGTTCATGGTTGAACTCCATTCAAAGGTCTATTTCTTCAGGAAATCTGGCTTTTCCTGAGTAGACATACTGCATCTCCTCCTTCCATACCTGCAAAACCTCTAAGTCATTAACTGGGAAAGCATGTGTGTGTACTTATTTGCAGCTTAAGTTTTACATTTACCAGAAACTGTGAAGACTTACCTCATGTCGAAAGGCAATCCTCAGATGGGGTACATTTGTCTGGTGAATATCGTTTCCTTCAGGACCTCTAATAAAATATTTATTACCAAGCCAATGCAGCTGCAACGGTAAACAAAATAAATAATAATAATAATAATAATAATAATGACCACCATCATCATCAAATAGAGTGTTGGCAGTAGCCAAAACCACGAACCTCATTATGAGTAAACTCAAAATATTTGACAAAGGTGCCACAGCCATAGAATATTAATTAAGAACAAGTAGAAATTAGCATGGAAAAGGGAATTCCTGAGTACTATAACCCTATTATGCAGAATCTATTTTTCTGTTTTGCTTTTGTACGTACTACAACTCAAGCACAAAGGGGTATCATCCTCACAACAGTTTGCTGTACTCAAACCCCCACTCAACAAAAGAAAATTGTTGGGTATATAGCACAAGGAAAAATTACTATGCATTAGGTAAATCTGAGGAAATAACCAGATTTCAACAAGATGATTTACGATACAAGTTATGGTTTTCTTTTTGAGAAATTAACTTGTGATAGCTGAAACACCACTAAATTGCAGCTTGCTGCAAGTGTCTCACCTTTGCTGCATGTGAAAATCCAGATTGATAGACAGAATTTCTTGCTATCTCACATAGGTCACAAGCACTGAGTTTCCATACCTGCAGAATTCTGATTCAATTTAATATATGATCATGACCATTGGCAGAAATTAAGAATTAACAGACCTTTGCTGCAACACTATACTCTTCCACAAGTGGTTCTTTTGTTAAATGGATTTGCAAAGGATCATCAGTTGAGAGCGAAACATTCAGGCCACGCTGGAAGAACATCGGAAATGGGTTGCGATGATAGTTCAGGAAAAGGGAGTTATTGCTTAGTGGTGACATGGCCAATCCAATCTGAAAAGCAAAGGAAGTTGCAAACCATTTCAATGGAACATTTATCTCAATTAGGACAAAATATAGTAACAAAAGAAAATGACAACTTAAGGATACAAAGCCAAAAAGAGAAGAAAAAAAAAATGAAGAGACTTTAAAAAAAAAAAAAAATTGAAGAGACTTTAAATGGATGATCCATCATGCAAAGGGGCAGGACCTGTATGACTATACCCACCTAGGTGAAGTCCCATACCTAATCTCACTTAGATGAAGGTAAATATGTGTCCCATAGAAATTTTATTGGCTGTAGATGTATTTGCAATAGTAGTCCGAGATATTATAATAAGCTGGAAATCTACAATGATAAAAATCATGCAGCTTTTTGGCATGAGGATGTTTCCTAGTAGGAACTCAATGAATAATTGGTCCATTCCCTTGCATATACATAATATATGATTGATACACCATCCATACTGTATGCTAGAAGACTGGTACAAGTTTAATCGAGAATAATTTGCCAAAGCCTAGTAATATGGAGCCAACCTGCGCAAGGTAATACAAGTACTGCAATACAGGGGATTTCCGTAAAGTAATCCCATGAGAAATATTATGGCACAGAAGGAATGCAGCAGCCAAATGGTCAACATCGCCTGCCTGCATAGATTGCAAATATCATTATCAATTGACAAACAATAGCAGAATCAAACGTGAGACTAAGAAGAAGTTAGAGACAACCTCCCCGCAGTGAGGCCGAAATTTGATTGTTGGCATCCCTTTCGATTCACGAAGCTGTGAAAAAAGAAGGAAAAAAAAGGGTACAAAGAGTGAAACAGTCTAACTTCAACATGATCCAGAAGAATGTTTGGTCTAACCTAGTGTTTTTTTTCCCCCCTTTTTTGGGAGGTAAATAAATAGATGAAAAAATAAAGTGGGATGGTAACTCCACAAGGCCGCAATGGATAATTGTAAAGTGCAGAACATTTATACTATCAGTAAAGAACCAGTGGGCTTATTCCTCCAACCATAATGACCCAATTCCACATTTCCACCTGGAATTAGCAAATTTATCATAAATCATGACAAAAAATTTAAACTAACAGTCTAACATGCTGACTTTGAACAGCCACTTACACAACTCAAGTTTCATAAATCAGCAAATCTTCGGATAATCATCAAATTAAACTTGTGCATTGCATGCACTACCTACCGATTTTACATAGAAGTGTGAAACAATTATACAGTTGTCAAGATATGCTTCAAATGACTAATCATTCCTCAAACTTGCTTGGCTATGTTTGAACTGATATTAGCTTTGAAGAATTTGCATGATTGACGATGTGCTTGAAGATGTGACATAAATCAAGAAAGAATGACATATATAGAAACTAAGGGGAATACAGTAACACTAATGCATGAAAGTCAATAAAATATGTGACACAAACCTCGTATTAATTTAGCAACATATATTAGAAACAAGGGGAATGTAGTGCTGTTGATTGTGTGAAATCGGGAAGAATTATAATATGAACCTTGTTGAGAGTATAGAAGTTTGCATAGCAGTAATAAGCATAATAGGAGTATGCAGGATTGAAATTATTGGTCCATTCTGCCGGTTTGGGCATGTGCTTGGTTGGGCGCCTTTCTGGTTTACTTTCATCATCTACAATGTCAAAACCCACGACCTGAATTGACAAACAAATATCCGTAATAAGAAATTTTTTTTTTTCTTTTAATATTAAGCAATTGTTATTAATGAAAGAACTCAAACGTGATAATTATACGGATTCTTGTAGATGACCCTAGTAGTTAGGTTTAAGGCTTTCTTGACTTGACTTATAAATCAGGTTAGAGAATATAAGTGGGACATATTCAATCCAAAAAAGAAGTGAACATAAAATTGATTCCTTCGAACAAACCATGGACTGGACTAAACTTGATAGACTAGGCCATCAAAATACAAAGGAAGGAAATCATTAAAATTAGGGCAGAGTTATACCATGCCATATGTTCAATTCAAGAAAAGCTTTTGAAACTGGGGTTGAGAAACAGGGATTAATAGATAAATTGACCAATCCATTTTGCTTGGCTGCCAAGAGGTTCAATTAGGATATTCTCAAACTACTAAAACGAATGATGCTATTGTATGAAAGCAATGGATTCCATCAGCAGTTTGGCCCATCTTTAAAATTTTAGGAACTAGGAATGCTATAAGAGACCACTTTCAACATGTGTGGCTTGTGAGGTAAGACACATACATAAAAATGCAAATAAGGCACAGCATATTGGCTAGCTAGTGCGAGTCATCATTTTAAAAGGGCTGTTAATTGGACCTTTAACTTCTCTAAAATGTCAGATAGTCAACGAGGAACTGAGGACTCTCTGGGCCAGTTGATCTCGAGGGTGGTGGTCATTTAGTTTCATTCATATTTCCCCAAACTAACTAGATAAAATGAAATAAAATAACAGAGAACAAATACAAACCATTTTGAGCAACCAAAACACTACAAAACTGAAAGGGGAATATACATACACACACACATGCACACATATATTACAACCAAAATTTAAATCAGCATACAATCTTAATCATTGAAAAGTTAAATCAATATTGAATCATCATTCAACCAAAAATAAAACAGAAATAATTTTAAAAAGTTGTCAGGTTAACAAACCTGCATTAGGAACACATGTAATTGAGGATGAGAACTTGGATCGATTGTGACTTCAAATAATGGAATGAAAACATTATCCAGGATATTCTGAAAAGATGTAACAATGCCCATCTCCTTGTACACATTGTACAGACGTGGTAGCTGCATATTTAAGTCAAAACAAAAAATGTGCAAGTTCAAATAATTAGCTGAAAAAAATAAAGCTCAAAGAAAACCTAGAAAGAATCATTGAAATGGATTGGTAAATTTAATGTGTAAAGCCAAGCCAACTTCACTCTCTCTAGGCCTTATTTTAATCATTTCCCAGGAACTTTGTGAAGAAGAATCATTGTTTTCTCTCTCTCTCTCTCTCTCTCTCTCTACCCCTCCCCCAACCCATTATCCCATTTTGTCTGGCTCACCTTCCACAAGAAATAGCCTTCAAACAATGATATTAACTAAACAAGAACAAATGCAAATATACAATTGTAAAAGCAACCATAGAATGACTTCTCAAATCAGAAGCATGCCACTTGCAATTGGCTAAAGTAAGCTCAAATAAATATAAAATCAATAAAATAATTTGTTATGCCACCAAAGTGAAGGAAGAGCTAACCACACAAACAGCAAGAACCAGAAAAAAGCATCAGTATTATAAATTACCTGTATTAACCAAACAGCATTCCGACTATAAATTGCATTGTTAATGAACCAACTTGCCAGTTGATCCCATTCACTTTGTTTCCTTCCATATATGGACACCCTGTACTCAGCCATCTGGAAATCAATGAATTACTAGACTTAGAAACTCCAACAAATAATCATCTATGAAATAGTTAGATAAAGCAAGTCATAATCAAGGTCTATTTTGAAAGACAGGCCTATAACTTTTAATTTTTTAGCAATCAACAGTAGAGACTAGGGATAAAACTAATTCAGAAAGGCTAATCAGCACAGCTATTTAATCATGCTTAGGACTTAGGACATGAATGATCAGAGTACATGTTGGAGGATAGAAGGGTTGAAAAAGTTACACTAACAATGATGACAAAAAAGGAACACAGTAATGATGTTTTCCATAACAAGACTATTAGTTTTTTATTTTTTAACATAAGAAACAGCATTTTTTTTTTTAACATAAGAAACAGCAAAGTGACAAACTATATGAGTTGCATTTGAGAAGAATATTACATTCTCTATGAATGAATCCACAAAAAGATTTAAAAAAAGAAGAAGAAGAAGAAGACATCTTCCAATATCTAAATTTAGAGAAGATTCACCAAAACCTGGAAGACCCTTGCACCTGTCCCTTTCATCATCCTCAAGGACCGTGTTGAACAGCTCAAAACAAAGTGTAACCCACACTTCTGAACAGGGATGACAATGGAATGGGCTAATCGAGTAACCCACACTGACCCTATTGGGACGAAAAATGGTATTGATATTAAGGGAAAGTAGTACAAATAGGAGTCAAGTATGGGCAGTGATTGAGTTTGGGGGTTCCCGTCCCAGAATACTTCTATAGAAGAAAACCACCATTGCCCCTCAGGTTTATAGATAATTACTCACAGTCCACTTTGGATTCCTTTCTTTTATCTCTGCAACTCTCACATAACTCTTCTCCATCTACTCTCTCTCTCTCTCTCTCTAAAATCAAGGGTTGTAACATTTTAGATTTCAATTCGTTTCAATATGTACATTAACATCTATTTTCTTATTCTTGTCCAATCTTTTCATTCTTATTCTTCAGGGTTTTTTTTTACAGGCAAGTTCAAGATTTACATGAATGGAGTCAGTGTCAGATTTCAATCATGATTCAAATATGATCCTGTTTCTTCATGTCCTGCTCTCTGCCTTGAAAAAAGAAATTAGAATATTGTAAGAGACATGAGTTCATGTCTCCAATCCATCTCTATCTCAACAATCCCCCGCAACGGCCGGCAAAAGAAGAATTAAGAAAAAAATAAATAATAATAATAATAATAATAATAATAATAAATAAATAAACAAAAGGTAGGTTTCCTTGTTTTTGGTAGCCTAATGGGGCCCAGCCCTGACTTGAGTGTGGGACAAGTTGGGGAGGGATTTCCAACAGTTGGAACCGGTTTGGATCACCCTATTACAAACCGATCCCAATGCCATTCCTACTTTTGAGAGCTAGGAAAAAAAACTAAAATTTTTTCCCTATCCAAACTTCAACTTATATGCATATATTTGTTCAAACTTAAAAACAAAACACTGACTATATGTAATTATGATTTTAAACTCTGTTACCACGAAAGTAAACCAATTCAAGAAGTTTCAGGAATTCAACAACCTTAGAAAGAAATTACATGAAAATATGTATGGAGAAAACTTCTGCTAGATCATGAGAGTTTGGTGCAAATTTGTATGTGTGTATAGTGGAATATCAATGTCAGAGAAAAATAAGGGTGCAAGAAGATTTCAAAGCAAATTATATTTGATCAAGTTTCAAAGAAAGCAATATATTTGTATTCCAAGATAAAATAAAAAACATGGACTGCTCATAAAATTATTTCAAGCACAACAAATGTCCAAACCTGGTATTTGCTTGCTTCAAGATCAGATAAAACTTCCTTTGTTACTTCTGCTATAAAACGTCCTGAAATATTAATTTGAACAGTCAAAACCAGTAACAATTTTCTTTGCTTAATTCAAGTTGACATAATTCAACTATGACCTTGATTTCAATATTTACATATATATATATACATATATATATGTACATGTACATCTATATACATGTACATATATATACATGTATATATATCTATATATATGTACATATATGTATATACATGTACATATATGTACATGTACATATATATATATATATATATCAGGGCTTCTATTATAAGGTGCACCTTACGCAACTTTGTGAATAGTGACCTCTATAGAACCAAATGAAGATCATATTTTGAAAAACTGATCGTTGGATTAGATGTACTACTTATGAATTTCATGTTTGCCAAAAATAACAGTGATCCAACACTCAGTTCCTGAAAAATGTCACAGTGAAAAATTGTGACTCTTTTGTTCTTTAAAATGTCACCAGCTTTTTGAGATACTGACCGTTGGATCACTATGCTTTTTGGTGAACATGAAATTCATAAGCAGTTCATCTAATCCAACGGTCAGTTTTTCAAAATATGATCTGCATTTGGCATTATAGAAATCACCTTATGCAACTTTGCATCAGGTGCACCTTATATATATATATATAATCCAAAGGTTAGTAAAAAAGCCATAAACTAATTGGAGTAAAATTTACATAATTAAGTGGCTAAGTTACAAATAGAAGATTAACTGGATAGGTTGTTTTAAGGAGTTTCTTACCTTAAGATTTAAAGGTGAGGAGAACACATGGGGCCTTTTTTGAGATTGTCCTTAAATTTTTATGTTGTTTTTGGCTTGGTTGATTTGTATTTGTCCATGCAATAATAAACCAAAAATATTTAATACTAATGGTTGGATCAGTTCACCCAACATGTCAACCTAAAATCGGACCAACATTGATCAATTTCTATCAAATCAACCCAAGTAGGGGAGGCAACAGGATGGTTATGGGATGGAGTGATCCAACTCAACCCATAAGCCAAAAGCATAATCTGTCGCTTAGCTATTGTAAAATTAACTTGGGAAAGAGGAGAGGGTCATCGTGGCTTCAATATGCCAACAATTATAAACCCATCAAAGAATGTCTTGCTAAAAAGGGCCACACCATATCATAACCCATGATGCACATGTATGTTATGTCACATAAGTAGTTTGAGAGGACTGAGGAATGAATTTTACAAAGAGCTCAAGATTGTAAAATGACTAGAACTTCCATGTTGGACTTGCATCTTTAAGTTTTCTTACAAGTTGAAATTGAAACGCCCATGTTTTGAAATTTTCCTAATTTGACAATTAGACAACGTTTCAATATTTGCCTCATCAAAGGAAACAACTCAAGTCCTAACATATCTAAATCCCAAATTAAATACGTACATAAATTCATTCCTCTACATGAACTGTCTCCCATTTCTCAGTAAAACTTGTTGAAGGAAGCTTTCTTATATGATTCATTATGAAAAGAACTGGGAGTTTTGATAATTTTCTATGGGATTATCAAACTGAGAGGACCGAAAGTCTCTTGTCTCGAAACCCGATACTTGATTGCCTTGACCCAACCCCTCTTGGCACCAAATCGCACATGCATGCTAACCAATTAGTCATCCCATCGCCACCCCTAAAACCAGTATTGGACCAACTACTATTGAGATTCGAACCAAAACAACCCTGGGGGGGGTCTCCCCGGTGGGGGCAGGGGGAGTGCGGGGTGTTTGGGGTTGGGGTATTCAATTCTCAATTCATCCTGGACCAAACTTATATATGTAATATACGTATATGAAACTCTTTCCTTTTCCATGCAATCTTTCAATTAACTTTCAAACATGTTCAGGAAACACAAATTTTCCCATTAGAAATGTTTCTACAAGTTCTTTACAGTGAAGTTCAATTTCCCAGTTTTGTAAAATCTATATAATATCGCCAAAAAATTGAACTTCTTTGTATGTTTCCTAATAGTTTCCCATTTGTTCAACATCATTTCTCACTAGGTTTCTAAATCTTCAAATTGTTTCTCGGTTTCCAATTACCAACATTTCTCTGTTTTAATTTTCCAAACCAGTAAATACAGTGAAAATCAAAACCCATATCAAGCAAAATTAAGTGGTCCAAGTACAACCAAATAGGTGTAGTTTTCTAGGATATAATGATTATGTAAGCAGAACTATGAGGTCCCAATAACCAGAAAATAGATTTTATACCTTATACATATATAATATTCCTTCTACCAAAAAAATAAACATAGATGATATTCCTTAAAAATTCCACACTAAAAGATTTGCAGATAATAATAATAAATAAAGAGAAAAAAATATCAACTTGTGTTAACCACAAAGGAAAACATCAAATGAAACAGATGTTAATAATTACAAACCTTTCTGTTAATGTTTTATCCTCATTTGAGGATTGCCAAAAAAAATCAACATACAGAATTTCCAAAATGTAAATTTTATCATATTAGGCACCAAACCTTGGATAAGATTGTCCTGCTTCAAGAAGATCTCTCTGAGTCTGCTCTGTCCACAGGGATTATACTTAAGATTGAATTTGTCAAATCGATGAAAGGTACTCTTGTCAGCATGCACATCCAACAAATCAACATTCAGATCGTTCCTGCAACTCAATTGCCAAAAGTTAAGAAAGAGAAAGAGAGGAGACAAATATTGTCTCATAAAGATAACATAACTTACCATAGAACCACAATAACACATACCCAGTCATGTCCAAACTCTCAAAAACTTCCTTAAGTGTAAGATACTTTCCATCTCGGAATATGACAACCTGCGGAACAAAAGGCAAAAGACGCATCAACCAAATGAATAACAGTTTTTAGAAGTAAAACCTTAGAAAGATTTCTTTATTTTGACCCATTTAAAACAGTTAAAATTAAAATTCTATCAGAAAAATGGTAAAACATAAAACTTAGGTGCCAGGCTGAATAACAATTCCAAGAAAAAACCATTAACAATCTACCTCGTCTGATTCTTTTTTTAGTTTTGATTTAATAAAGCGCAGAAGATGCTTCTGGTTCATGCAAGCAGAATGATGCACGTGTGTATCAACTTTTCTAATGTTGTAGAAATCACGATGGGGTGCACCCTTCTGAGCTAGAAACTCCCTATCTGCATGTACTAACAGATACAGGCGGAATTTCTGTATCACATTCAGTTATAAGTTATACAAACAGGCCAAAATGAATATATAAAGCACAACTTCAGGCCATAATTTGCCAAACATTACCTCCTCAAGAAGCCGAAGTCGATAATGGCATGCAGAGCGAACATTTCCTATCGAAATAATTCTTAGAATGTGATGCATATCGGTGAAAAATGTTGTTGAACTCGGAACAGGGAAGAGATCTTCAGTGTCTGAAAGAAAATTCACACAATGCTCAAAGATTCTCATACATGACAAACAAATTAACTGCACAAAAATGTCAACCTATTGATCAAGTTTACAATCACGAATAATTAATTAAACTGTATTATGCATGCAGTGCTTACCATTTTTGCTTGCATAAACATGTACAACTCCATCTTCCATCCTGAAGTGATGCTGCCAGCAAAATGAAAGGAACAGTATCAGACAAAAGCCAACACAAAAATGAATGGCTTAACTTGACTGATTGAGAATTTACGAAAGTTTCACACGCAGAAAAAAGTTGAACTTTAGAATATTCTAAAATAATGAATGAGCAAAGGATAACTCACAGTAGTAGCTTCAACAGTGTCAAAGTGAAATGGATCACTGTTCGTCTCTGATGCTCCAGATTCTGCCACAGTTACATTCTTCCACGGAGCAACCTTTTCCCTATAAACATAACTCTCTCGTAAATCTAAACAAAAACGAATCAACTTCCGTACTTCTTCCTCTTCTACATTCGTTGGCTCTGCATTCAGATGTTTTGACAGTGAGAAGAAAATGCATAAAGTATTTAGCCCTATTTTCACATATAATGTTTCTTTTTCTTTTTTTCTTTTTTCTAAAGGCAATTGTATTAATCACAAAAAAAAAGGCCAATAGCCAAGTTCTGTAGCCACAGCTCTACATTCAAATATAATGATTAAGAAAAGCACACAGCCATTTGTGTTGACCATGTGAATAAACCAATCAATTACATCATCTCTTAACAACTGTTTCTCATATAAATCGGGATAATGTTACAATGAATATATACAAAAGCAAAAATACATCAATACCACTCATATGGCAGTTAACCAAATTATGTAGCCAACAAAGTCCAACTTGAAAATATTTCGGAAGCAATGAAGAGTAGAGAAATATATCCAATGAAAATCTTTAAGGGCTAAGAAGTTATAAATACCATGCACTAAAGTTCTCAGAGCTAAAATAGCATTGGCAAAGATAGAATCATTCCCAACAAAGGGCACTGAAGATGCATCTGGCTTTTCATTGCAATGCAGGTCAACACTAGCTTTAGTGTTGCTTACAGTCACTCCATAGTTCTGATCTTGAGTACAGTTTCCACTGTCAACTCCAAAAGGAACACCAGATAAATTCTGAATGTTTGGATTTACATCCTGCAAAGCCATCAACAACCAGTAAAACAAATTCCCTATAACAGAATTCTTTCTTTTTTTTTTTTTTTTCAATTACTTTAGAAGTCATACAACTTGTATAGAAACAATTAAAGCATCAATACACAGCAAGTAATGTATTGCCGAATTCACTTACTTTAACTACAGACTATCAACCATCAAAGTTCACTGTTCTAGTAGACAATAAACAATGACCAAATTGTTGCTGTGAACAATTGGTAAGTTGAAATTAACAAAAGTCTTAAGATTTAATACCATAGCAAGAACGAGTTAATGATTACATGATAGTGTCTTGAAATTCGCATAACTTGTCCACCAAAAAATTTGAAAAAAATAAAAATAAATAAAATAAATAAATTGTCAAGACAAAGTAAGTTCTGATGTTTTTCTTTTCAAGGCCATTCTGTCTGACACCCATCACTGTCTATAACTAAAACATTTCTATATCAAAGTTTGCTAATTTAGCCAACTAAATATATCATAATAGAACTTATGTATGCTGAATACAAAATAAGAAGCTAAAACTACTCTAACAATCTAACATGAACATTTATAAAATCAGATGAAGAATTTACATTCCCGTAGCAGGAAAGGATGTCTTCTATATTTGCAAGCTCTGTTCCTTCGTCATCAGAATCCTCTGCACTTTCAAATGCATTGCCAACAGCAGATCTTGGGGTCATTAACCTGCCAACAGATCCCACCCTCGTATTACAACCAGAGCGGTCAACAGACAAAGCCTCTCCTGCACACAGCAAAAACAGGGGGGAAATTTATGCGTAACATATCCAGTACATAAATCCAAAAAGGACAAAAATGTAATGAAGCCTTTTCACCTGGTTTCTTTTATTAGGCCACAGAAAGTTTTCCCTGTAATTTAAAGCATGATCTTTTTAAAACTTCCAATCCATTTTATATTATTTCTTAATATAAAATGGATCCAAACTGAATTTGAAAACGTACTATGCTATTTTATGTAGGGTTTCAATGGATAATCAATGCTTTTGATAAACAATAAAAATAAAAATAACTCTTTTCAAATTAATTTCTTAATACTTAGATGACTACATTAGAGTCAACACAATCACCAAATAAAATAAAAGGTGGTAATTTATTTAAGTTCAAAATGCCCTTGTTTTAAACAAGTGCTATTAAAAATAAATAGGCAAATTGGAGAAGCATAGAAATCACATTGCAGTCATAATTCATTAACACAATGCCTTATTCAACTTCCATTGGACATCCAAATGCCTCATAAGTACGAGAATGCACGTGCATGCGTGCACGTACACATATATGCATAGTTCAAATTTTCATCATATTTCTGCACTTATTCACACTTTCAACTGACTATTTATTTAAGAGGCAAAAAAATAAATAAATAAAAAAAGGCGAGTTCCATATCATGAAGCTTAAGTTATCACATCCAAAGACCCTAAAGTTTCCCCACGCCTTTGCGTATTTAACTGCAGACTAATGCCTTTGCCTATTTAACGTCTAAGCTCTCAACAACTTGATCAAATAAACAATGTCACATTAGTTCCAATCGATGCAAAATATTTGCTTTACTTTAAAATTACAATGCTAAAATAATAATACTATCACTTAGCATCGATCACTTTCTCCATTAGTAACATTTCCCTTCAATAGAACAGTAACAATGCAACAATTGCAGGGAATTGAAGGCAAGCTACATACCATCTCTTTGAGCAGTTCGAAGAGGAGGAAGCCCCACTGGAATCAAATTAAGTTTATCCAAAGAAGAAGAAAATGCTTGAACCCTAAACTGCTTCGACCGATCAAAATTCGCGTCCTCATCCAACAAATGATTCGACAAAACTGTATTAGGCAAAGAAGATGAAACTCTGTAACTTCGAAGCATATTTTCATCGAAAGACCTCGGCACATTCTGCCTTAACAAATTCCGCTCAATAATCTCTCCCTCCTCAGAACTAACACTTCCCTCGTCTTGGCCGCCTCCTTCTTTGTCGTCATCGTCGTCGTCGTAATATTCTTCGCCGTCTTCAGAGACAGAGTCGGCGCGGCGGCCGTCGGCAATTTTAGGGCTTTTGCAGCGGATCTCGACGAGGCGTTGGAGGATTTGATCGACGCTGCGTTTGTGGATGTAGAAAGCAGAAATGGCCATGAATGAGGCTCCGACTAAGGCCGCAAAGGCGAGGTGCAGAGGCGATGATGATGAGGAAGATGATGAATCCATGGGATAGGTTTTCGGTTCGTGCTCTAACGTTTGAAGGGTTTATGACCAGCTACATAAACCCTATATTCTAAACAATGCTTTGTTACAAGTTTTTTTTATCACTCACATTATAATGCTAGAGCTAGAGGCATTATCTTTGAACGTGATGTTTGTAATGTGGTTGATTCTGCTTAGTTTATAAATTCGTATTTTACCAAAAGCCAAAAAATTAAAAATTAAAAAAGAGTGAACTCTCCCTTGCTCAGCATTGCTTTTTTTGTATCACACCATTTTGCAGCAAACTTGCAATCTAAACAAACTTGACCTTAATTTATAGCTAAATTGCAATCCAAAAACAAACTTGACCTTTATCTCAATAGGTCCAACAATTTTTGCAGTGCAACACAGTTTATTTATAATTAACAAGTCTTTTAAGACTTTAGCATCAACCTTAATTATAAGATAGTTCATCCCCTTTCCAATGGTAAGACTAAGGCCATCTCAATCTCAATCCCCACAATTCGGCTGTGACTGTGAGTTCACCTAGCTTCTTTTTCAATGAGCTGATTTGGCATTATTGACGTTTTTTAGGATTTAGTTAAGTGGATTTTGGCGTAATTTTCTGCAAATGGAAGTCATTTTTGGAGAAGTGATTTCTAATGAATTTTCTAAAAAGTCATTTTGAAAAAACAAATATTGTTTAGCAAATGCAGATTCTAAATGTTCTTTTGTTTGAAGAAGTGTGGAAGTTATTCTTCCTACAAACGTGAATTTTCAAAAGCAATATTTTTTTACTTCTCCCAAATGAACTTTCCAAAATCCGACTTCTTCTAAAAGTCCATTTAGAAAGGCTCACCAAACACCTCTCTTTTTTTCTTTTTTTCTTTTTTCCAAAATGACTTTAAGGCTGGAAAGTCCATTTGGAGCCTCTCAAAAGTTATGCCAAACACCCTCTTAGATTCCATTAATATGATTTATTGATGTGCAATATATATTCTTGAAATAGATCATCCATGAATGACGATGATCACTGTTTTGAAAGTAAAATGTATTATATTAGGCTCTCTGGTAATCAAAATAGTTGAAGGATTGTGGTTTAAATGGTTGAAAGAATTTCTTTGGTAAAAATAAATCTTGTCCCCAAGCAGTAGGCGTGAGGACCTTCTGAATGTTACATGTGGTATAAGAAATTTATCCTGTATTATGAGAATCAGGATAGCGTTTAACTGTGATGGAATCAGTATCAACCAATATGAATTCATAAATTTTTTGTGTTTTATTAAAATCTACGGTTAGATACTGGAATGTGCTTGAAAACATTTTTTGCGCAACCTCAATAGGTGACAGTTTTGAAAATTCTCTTTCAATTGTCATGATAGACAATTTTTGTGTTTTACTGAAAAATTTTGATTTCTGGGAAGTGGGGTTGGAAACCACCACTGCTTTTGATTTTGCAGCCTCTGCAAATGTTGTTGTTGTTGAAAGGGCTGGGAAATAATCCTGGCTGTTCTTTATGATCTGATTTTGATATCCAGGAGAGAGAAATTGAAATGGATTGGTGAGAAAAAGTTGTTGAGTATCTTCTTCCTCAGCTATGGAGGCCCAATATTTTTTGGGTATTGTGTTGGGTAAAGCATATGATTCTTTGGTTTGGACCCAAGGTCCTGTGACTATGGATTGGGCTGAATGTCATGTTTTAGATTGGGTTTGATGACCTCCTAACTTTAATGTCCCTCCAATAATTAATTGACGATCATTAAATTATTAATAACCTCCTAACTTTAATGTCCCTCCCATCAACTTTAACATTTTTAGCTATTTTTAAATAATATTGGTTACTCGATTTTCTCTCATCTTGGTGATTTCACTAACAATCTAACATTTTCTAACCATTTTTTATATATTTCATATATAGTAAGTCAAGTCTCCCTTATTGTGTTGAGTTGGTTAACTCTCTTTTTCTATTCAATTATTCAAACTCTGTCTCTATTCAAGATGACAAGAACAATGTTGTTATAAGTTGCACTTTACACAACTATGTTGTCTATGTGTAAGGTGACCTTTAAAGTCTATAGTCTGTAGAGGAAAACAAAAAATAGATTTTGAAAAGCTAACCGTTGGATTAGATGCACTTTTTATAAATTACATACTCGCCAAAAATCAAAAAGATCCAATGGTTTTTTTTTTTTTTTTTTCAAAAAAAAAACTATCTGGATAAAAATTGTGACATTTTGAAGAATTAAAATATTATAATTTTTCATAGACATTTGTCTTAAATTGACCGTTAGATCACTATGATTTTTTGTGAACATGAAATTAATAACAATTATATTTAATCCAACGGTTAATTTTTCAAAATATTTTCTACAATTGGTCCTACCTACACTACCTTATCCATAGTTTGACATATGGTTTGTAAAACCAATATGGAATATGTATTTTGATAAACTAACAATTGGATTAAATTATATGTGCGTACACATGACACATCATATATACAAAAAATTACATTGATCAAACGATTTTATTTTGATAAACTAACGATTGTAAAACCAATTCATTTTTTTAAAATTCTTGTTTTGAAAAATTAGCCATTGGATCAATGTGATTTTGGGTATGCATAATGTATATAAGCGGAATATCTTATCAAACAGTTAATTTTCAAAATATCTAATCTAACGCTTGCCTTTTTAAGTAGATCCATTTAAGGGAGTCGTTGAAAGATTATTTATTTTAAAAGTATATTACAATAAAGAGTAGTTAAAAAATTATTTATTTTAATAGTATATTACAATCAATATGTAATTTAGTGATTTAGATTCTTAAAATACAAGCTTTTTAGTGGAGGTAATGAATTTGAATCCTTTTAAAAGCACATTTAGTGCATTATATTTTGAATTTGTTATTGAAATGATGGGGCGGTGGAGCGTGGACCGGGATTCCCCACCCCTATGGGGACGGGGACGGGGATAGAATTATGTGAAAACACGTATTTTATTTTAAGTATTTTTGAATACTTTTATGATTTATTTGGTGACTTGGAAATGATTTCATATATATATATATATATATATATATATATACATATATATATATACCTTTTCAAAATGACATTTGTGTCCCCATGTTATAAAAGCTCACTCCACTCCTTTTTTTCTTCATTTTCGACCAAGTGAGGAGGAGAGAGTGAGATCCAAGAGAGACAGAGAGAGAAGGACATCGCCGGAGGCCGCTAAAAGCTAGCCGGAGTGTCATCATCGTCGGAGAAGGTAAGATTTTTCTTGTTGTTCATTTACCTTCCTTTTCTCTTTGTTTCAAAACCCATTTTGAGGGTTTAGGATTTCAAATCTTAAGGTTAGATGAGGATGTTTATTGTGGAACGTTTGAGAGGTGTTTTTGTGATGCTTGAGTTTAGATTTGAGGATTTGTTGAAGGGTTTGGAGTGTTGTTGAGAAAGTAGTGTGAAAAATGGGTTTTTATGGGTTTTAAGTTGAAGATCTTGGATGATCTCTTGTTTGGAACCTTTATTTTGTATAATTTTGGTAGATTTAGGGTTTTTGAGGCTTATGTATGGTGGATCTATAGTTTGGGGTTGAGATTTGGAGTTTTGGGGGTTGTTTGTGAAGTTTTGGGAGTTGTTCTCGCACTGTTATTCGCAGTGATTAGTTGACTAGTTAGGAAAACTAGTCGACTAGTTTAGCCAGTTTTATAACATGTACTCTGGACCTTAAATTAGTCGACTAATCATGAAAATTAGACGACTAATTGAGGGATTAGTCGACTAATCACAAGCAATTAGTCCACTAATTTGGTCATTTCAGTAAAACTTTTTTTGGTCATAACTTCTTCATCCGGTGTCCGTTTAGAACGATTTTTATATGCTCGGAAAGCTTGTAAAGTCTAATTTCTAAATATGGGGGTTTTGAGGTCAGATTTTTTTTAGAGAGATAAATATATTCGAAATACCATATTTCCCCTTTTCTCGTACCCTAATTCATTTTCTTCGGTGTATATCTCTAAAACCTTTTGGCTTTTGGCTATGAAATTTGATATGTAATCCCTAGACATACATGTGAATATTTCTTGGAAGTCTTAAGGCCTTTGGTTTAGCTTTTTTGGATTTTTGGTCCTTATAGTCGTGAGTGAATGATTTAAAGGAACGAGTTGTTTTGCTTTTGAGATTTTAGATCCTTTGTGCTTTCTTTTGATTTTATCTTTTGCATTATTTTTTATTCTCAGATTTGGAAGGTTCTTGGAGGACCACATGCATTGGGTGCATTGAGCATTATATTTGGAAGGCTCGTGGAGCCGCAAAAGGTTGGAAACACTATTGCATTAAGGTAGGAATAAGTAACATTTTACTGTTAATGATGATATTCCTGTTTTATAACTATTTTGAGAACATTGTGAATTCTAAACACCTTTTGAATGATATGATTTATGAATACTTGAGAACCATGTTGTTTATTAAATTGTCGAATAGATACATATAATACACTTGTTTATGAACTGTGGAAGTAGAGTGACATGATTATTAAACTGTATCAAAGGGTTTTCGTGGAGATGCTTTATGAATGAAGTACTATTTATAAAGGTGGGAATTGAGCACTTTCTATCATCAATTTTATGAACAAGATTGATAGGCATATTACTTAACTCTTTTATGAAATGATATATGTATTGTTAATATTTGCATATGCCCTACTTTCTAAATGGTTTTATGGATAAAGGAAGCAATTAGTTTTATACTTGAGCTTTTCTCGACTTTTTTGGAAAGAACAATAATTTTGGAAGATTCCGAGATAGCAAACTCTGAGATTTCATGGAGTTCTAATTCTATCCTCTGTCGTCGACGTTGAAGCATCACCGGCGTTAGCTTCATCTCCTCTCTTTGTCAGAGACGCTCACCATTGCAAGATCACTGGTTCGGTAATACTCCGACTAGATTTGGTGGCGCAAATATTTATAGGAAAAAGAGAGGCCGGCGACTTCCAGAAATGCCACAATGCATTGCCGCTGGCACTAATCTTTGACGATACCTATTGTCTGATCAGAGAAGAAATATTGGCAAAAAGCTTCACGATTTGGACTTCCATGACGATTTTAAGTTATTTTTTATTTTTTTATTAAGAATCTGAAAATGTGTTTTAGAAAAAAAAAATTTCAATTTATTTTTAAATATTTTTTCCGGCATAGTGAAACACATTTCCGGTGTAGTGAAATGCGTTTTCCGACATAGTGAAATCTAGCATTTGGCATGGTGAAGTCTGGTTGCAGCGTAGTGAAACGCATTTCCGACGTAATGAAATCCGCGGTCTAACGTAGTGAAATCCGACTTCAGCGCAATGAAATCCTACTCTAGCGTAGTGAAGTCCAGTTTCGGCATAGTAAAATTTGGGGTCCAGCATAGTGAGCTTGGGGTTGGGGGTGGAGATGATGTTGAAGGTTGTCGAGAGGGAAGGAGGGGTATTTTTATCCAATTCATTCCAAAAAAGGATTTTTGGCATGAAAGATATTTGATGATGACTTTAGGCATGAAAAGCTTCTAAAATAGGACCTTTGGTTAATTTCCCCTTTAAAAAACCGTTGTAATTGATTTGGCTCATTTTATGCCTTTTAAACCAGCCAAATCGAACCATTTACACCCCTAAAATTTTCCTTTCTCGTTAAAAAAAGAAGAAGAAGAAGATAAATTGTTAGATCGCGGTGCTAGTAACCTTCTATAGAAACCCACCTGAAAAATAAATAAATAATTCTATACCTATCAAGGCTGTGCGTAAGTAAGTTGCTCTTTGGCCTACACCTTTGGCGGTTCCATTTGGTACATGCATGGAAGTAAATATTTGAAAATGGATGGACGAGGCAGTCAAAAAGCTTGAACAGTAAATGACTTTGATATCTTCATCACTTCTCCATTAATCTCCGTGACAAAGATAATTATAGATGAACCGCTTTTTCTCTCTTTCTCTAATTTTGGGTTGCATATTTTAAAAAATTGGTCGTTAGACTAAATACTATATTTATGGATATCTTGCATGCTACCAGGGGCGGAGCTACAACCTAGTAAAGGGGTGCTATGGCACCCCCTGAGCTTCCCAAATCCTTGTATATATACGAACTTTGTATATATAATAAAGTGCATAATTTTGTTATTGGCACCCGAGAAGTATTCCCATGCCACCCCCTATCCTCAACTAATCATTGCCACATTAGTAGAGTAGTAGACTTCCCACCTCCACCTACCGTTTGCACTTTAATTCCCAATCATCAAGCAAAATGCAAAATGTACCTTAAAAAAAAAATGCAAAAGAGGATAAAAAGTTACACAGGAGCTATCAAGGATTTGTGGTAAAGCCAGTACACAAGTCTAAGGTGCAAAACTGCAAAAGCAGCAAATTAAATACAGTCTCTGTATATTAGGTATGGTTCATAAGGAGTGTATTTCTTCTCTTTATATTTTTAAATTTTTATCTTTTACAAAAATAGAAAAAAAAAACATATTAGAGAACAACTAGAACTAGAAATAGGACAAGAGAAAGAAAGAATAATCTCTAATACTCCATACGGGAATGATTTCGTTATTTGTTTATGATCTAGATGTGGGCTTTCAATTTATTTTTTTTCAAATTTGTATGTTGCCTTTAATTTTTACTTTTGGAATCACTTTGATAAGTTTCCAAAAAAATATGGAAAAAAATTATGACTAAAAAAATAATTTCAACGGGAATATATGCTGCCCATGAGAGAAAAAATAATTTCTAACATTCAATATGAGAATAATTTCCAACATTACACTTACTCTTCTAACACTCCAAACAATGTATATGGGCAAAAAGTCATAAAAGTAAATTTGCCCCATTTCTCTTATCTTCTCTCCAAATCTCCCCAATTTGGAGAGAACAAATTTTGGCTCCCTTTCTCTCCACTTTCTCTCCATCTCATTTCCTTTATCTCCCATTTTTGTTAGCTAGACGAGGGAATTGGAGAGAAAATTAAAAACTTTATCTTCTCTACAACTCTCTCAATCCAAACTCACTGTTAATTTTGGCACCCTTTAAGACAAAATCCTACCTCCGCCCCTGCATGCTACAAATTATCAAATATCAGAATTTCAAAATATAACTTTGAAAAATTGTAACCGCTGAAAAATATCACAGTTTTTCTTAGTAACATTTTCAAAAGACTGACCGTTGATTTTTAACAGACATGACATGTACAAATATAATATACGTCTAATCCAATAGTCATTTTTCAAAATATATATCCCACAATTATTTATGAGTTTCATGATTACATAAACTTATATAAGCATATACTAATCATTTATGTGTGTGTGTTTCTCTCTCTCTCTCTCTCTCTCTCTCTCTATATATATATATATATATTCCTACTATCCGTTTTCAAAACATGAGTGCCGATTTAATATTTTGAGAAATCGACCATTGGATTAGATACTTTTCTTATATATATAATGTTTGCCAAAAATCACAGTGATGCAACGGTTGGTTTCTGAATTATGTCACTGTGAAAAATTATTATAATTAGAAACATTGCAGTTCTTTACGGTGAGATTTTTTAAAATTTGACTGTTGGATCAATGTAATTTTTGGCATGTATGACTTATTATATAAGAAAAGTATCGAATCCAACGGTCGATTTTGCAAATTAATCAAACGATATTTGGTGATCCGTCCATATATATATATATATTTCACGTGCGTACCGATTATGGCTATATTGACAGCTTGTTCGTATATGAGTGAGTTGTCAATTCCAGACAGTGGGTGTGTAGTCTTAAGCGACATAGCTAGGTAGAAAATGATATATATCTAGGACACCTGATTGAACCTGTCCTTATAGGTGGGATAGTGGAGGGTGGGTGGGTGGGTGGGTGGTGCAGATGAGTTTGGGGGAAAGCAGATGAAGAATATTAATTCCAGAAAGGTCAAAGATGTACGTGAAAGTGGCATGGGAATCTTTCTTGGTCACTCAAAAACGAAAGACAGAAGTTGATGACACACCAATTATAAAGAATGTAAAGACAAGAGACAGCTCTGATCTTTAACTCATATAGCGCCATAGAATATTGTAAGTCTATATTTGCATGCAGCTTTGAATACAATTAATATTCCATTATTTTTCAGGTCGATGTTCAAAATTGAAATGACAGGTTGTCCATATTGCCCTGAACACTGGCAAAATTAATATTCTGGTGGGCCGATGTTGATCTGGGAAACACTACAACCTAACAAAATAATAATAATAATAAAAGAAATGAAAAGAAAATAAATCCAGCTTTAAAATTGAACAACAAAATGAGACAAGAAATAGGGGAAATAGGGTTGGGCGAGGTTGATAGAACCCACCTCCCACCTTTTCATTTTCCAAGCGATAGAGAAGCTCTAGCTGAAACTGCACATAACACAACACCGCCTATAATTTTTTTATTTTTTTATTTTATGATGAAAGCCCTAGCCTTTACATTTTCTTATAAGAGAGACGTACTGCTTATACTACGAAACCATTAATAGATTGATTCAACCCTATGCGGACTTGATATGAATAATGAATATCATATCGGCTTAACTCAGTCAATAAAATTTTTAAAAATTCTAAGATTTGATGCGTACGTGGCTAGTTTTTTCTCTTCTAGAGTTGCATGGATACAGTGAGAAAGTGAGAAAATTACAACATGGAACATTTGAAAGGCCTATTGAATAAATAGTACAGCTTTTAATTTTTAAAAATTGTTCTGGTTAATGTTCCAGACAATTTGAAAGGGTATATAGCTAGAAGACTAAGAAGAGAGATGTTTCCCATCTATTTACGCAAAATAAAAAAAAAAAAAATTGCAAGAAAGACTTCCAAAATCTAGTAGCTAGGCTAAGCTCCTTAGGTTGTCCACTTGGCCTTATGTGAATGGTAAATCATCCCTTTTATAAGGTGGAGATTTAGCTAGGGTTAGAAACTTGAATTTGATGTAACAAAAAGAAAAAGGAATTGGGTACGTTAGACCTTTCTTTGGGTAGGTTGTACAGTTTGGTTAAAACAAAAAAATGGTGCTGATGAGATGGAAGACCTTGCATTCATAATCATATATGGCAGACATGGCGTGCAGCATGTTTGGCCTATAGCTTTGAAAGAGAAGGGTCATGAATTGCATGAATTAATTCTCAACTTTGGCCTATAGCTTTGGCCTACTCTAACTAGGAATTGCATGAACTAATACAATCCCCACCCCCCACCCCCAACCCCAAATACGCATACATTAAACATTCGAGTAATAAATTTATTTATTTACTTTTTAACTACATTAAGAATATCAATGATTACAATATAAGCAAATATCTAATAAAAAAAAAAATACTAAATTGACCAGTACAAAAGCTGACAAAAGTAGAGGGTTCAATCATGCTGCCACATCTCTTGAACTTACAACCATCTATCTCAAATCCCAATCCCTACCAACTGGGCTAGCTTTAGTTGCTCTAATTAACACAACAATGAAATAGTTAATTTTTCTAGCTTGATTTTGCCTTCTCACTCCCCCTCTACTCCACCCCCATTCGGGCCCTTTTGGATCCTCAATCTCTTGGCAGTTGGATGCTTATCTGCCAACCTGATCTTTCTGCATCAAATTGGAACCACTAGCATGATGAGCCTGATTAATGTTAACATGATAAATGTCTGATGTTATACAGTATTTTTAATAATTGGCATTGTGGTGCCAATTATTGAATCTTTTGTCTTTGAGTGGGATATATCGCATCGTACATTCATTTATTACTCTTACTTAAAAACGTACAACCAAACAAGAGAGCACCAGTCTCGTTCTCTGATACAACAATGAACCGAAAATGACTCAAAAATGGGTAAACGACCATATTTCTCTCACAAGTGAGATAAAAACATGATATCTAACTTTATTTTTAATTTACAATAATAATTAGTTAATTCTAGCTACATAGTTTGATCAGATGATCAACTCTAGTTTTTGATCGAATTCAGCTCAACATCAAAGCCAAGTTCTTCCTCATTTTGTAAACTATTCTTGTAATGGTATCGACGAGCAAAGACCAAAAAATAGATCAAATTCAAGACCCCCATTCCTGCTATAACATAGTAGAAGTAATCAACTCTACCATGATTAATATTATTCGTCAACCAATTGGGCCGGGTGCGTGTTCCTGTGGTGCCATGCACAATGGTGACCACCAAGCTGCTCAGATAACTGGCCCCAGATGCTGTGCAAAAGAAAAGAGAATTAGCAATACTTTTCATGTTCTCAGGAAACTGTTTGTTGAAGAACTCAATCTGTCCAATAATATTGAATGCCTCAGCAAATCCCATAAGTATAAGTTGAGGGGCTAGCCACATTACTGACATGGGTGCAACCCCATCGAGCCCAGCATGCAAAATAGCTGAATTCCTTCTTTCTCGCTCCACCAATCCGGCTACAACCATCGATAGGATCGAAAAAACAATGCCAATTCCAATTCTTTGAAGAAGTGTAATTCCACCTTCATGTTTAGTGATTTTTTGGAGAGATGGTACGATGATGCGGTCGTAGAATGGAACAAATAATCCTACTGTGAGCATTGATATGATCATGAGTGAACCTGGGGGAATTTTAAAGTTTGGTCCTAGATGTCGGTCCATTTTCAAGGCTTGTTGTATAGTGAATGTTCCTTGTTGTGCCATGGCAGTGAAGCAAATTATACCAGATGCCCATATTGGGACAACTTTTAGTAGGCATTTAACCTCTTCTACTTGTTGGATGCTGCAAAGTCTCCACTTATTTGAAGGAGAACCATCAGAATTTACGTCGCCATCGATTATTATTGCAGCTTTATTTATGAACCTAAGGATATAAAACCAACAAATGGATTTTAGCGATCGATATTAGCCACCAATATATATATAAGACAAAAAGAAAAAGCTGTAATTATTTTTTTGTAATGTACTATTGGTTAATATGTGATCTACTATTATTTTAAAATTCTAATATTACTTTAAGTGGTTGAAGATCCTAAAGGGGGTCGGAAATCATGCATCGGGTTTCTTACATCCAATAGCATACATTCAGCCACTGAAGCAATTTTTATGCGAATCATTGATTACTTAGGATCGATCCATTTAAGTAAATAAATAAATATAATTTTAAAAAATTTTATTATCTTAATTTTTAAAAGTTACTATCAAAATTTTGGGCAATAAAATTACTTCATCAAATTTCTTTATTTATTTTTTATTTGTAAAAGAAAAAAAAAAGGGAGCTAAGGAGAAACTTATCCCAACGGATCCTTACTTTTTGATTAATTAAGTTCATTTTTCCATAAGTAATTAAGTTCAAAAACTATAATTAGAAAACATTAATTTCATGACAGTTATATCGATCACCTGTATTGTTTGGTGAGAGGGAGCTTTATCAATACAGTTCCCTTCAATGGGGGATCATAGAAAACACCCTCCATCTCTCCGGTCACCGGAACATTAAGTCGGCGCTTCCTGTAAGCTGCCACGAGCACATACGCGACGCTGGAAAATACACTCCCCTCCGGCGTGACATACACGTAAAATCGTGTTCCAAGAAAGAAGAGAATGATTGAGCAGAACATGAGCACAGTAAGTATTCCAAAGCCCCAAACCCAGCTCACTGAATTTTGGATATAAACCACAAGAGTAAGAGCTATCAATAGAACCAATGTAAATGTGGTGTAGTACCAGTTATAGAAGCTGTTAATCCCTTTCCTTCCTTCTTCAACGGTAGGATCAAATTGATCCACACCAAAGGGGATGCTGCATGGCCTTATGCCACCCGTGCCTATTGATAAGAGTCCTAGACCCATGAGCAAAACGCCCAGTTGGGTTGTCGTCGGACCAATGCATTGGCCTAGTAGTTGCTGTTGTGGGGTGCATGGGGGAGGATGCAGATGAGGAATCCAGGCCGTTAATGTCACTGTCACCATTCCCTGAAAATCAATGTTTGATATCTATCAATACCGTACCCGAGAAGGGCAGACGAAAGTTTTTGGCAAAGACAAAAACGATGTCCTTTGCTCTGACGCACACCACATGCAAACTTCTAATTTCCAACCATTGCTTTGACACCTCATGCATGCACAAATTTATGATATTTCCAAATTTGAATGGCCCACGTTGCGTACGTTTCATCAAAAGTTTGAATGAGTAGAGAATCGTATCAATTTTAAAATAAAAATAGTTGCCAATTAATGATGCAAGATAAATCTATTCATGTACTTTCTTTACCGGTTAATGTGAAAATGGCCGGTAAGCTATGGATTAATCAAAAAGTCAAACGTTTTTTTATTTGAACCTAAAGGCTAAAGGAGTACTGTGATTAATACAATATCATCGATTGTAATGATTTTGTCATATTATATAGCTTAAATTCATCTGAAATTATATTAAAATAGGTTCGTGTCCATGCAATCAAATTTGAAAAAGAATTTAAGTAAATTACTATTGAATAAGAGAATTAAGCTATCAAACTTTGATAAGTTCATGTAAGCAAGAAACTATGTTGTATTTTATGATAAAGTTGACCTGTATCACGCTAACATATAAGTTCATCACGTCGATCTTTTGGGATTGGTGTCAATACACATAAAAAAAATTCTAAGTAGAGGATCGAGACTTCAGCAAAGCCATCTCCTTTTTTCTTATATATATATATATATTTCCAATCTAATAACCATATGCTCACTTTTGCAAAAGTCAGCAAAAAACTCATAGAGAATTGTAGAATACATATCTTCAAAAACCGACCGTTGGATTAAATATCATTGTTATTGATGTCATGTCTACAAAAAATCACAGTAATCCGATGTAAGCATCTTACAATATAGAGACTGTAAAAAATTCTGACTGTTGAAAACTAACACAGTTTCTCTCAGGGACATATATATTTGAGAAACTGACTGTTGCATCACTGTAATTTTTGACATGCTTAACAAATATATGCATATTATCTAATCCAACAGTAATCAGTTTTTCAAAATATCCATCCCATAATTACCTATCATATTGACTTTCGTGAAAGTGAGTTTGTGCTGATAGCATATATATATATATATATATATATATATATAAAGAAAACAGAATTAATTTGTAGGAAAGGAAGGCGAAAGTGAAGGTCAAGTAGAGGTGGAAAGAAAGAAGTTATAATTAAGTAGTATGGTATATAGAACGCACCAGAAGCGAAGCAAAGGAGGCAAAAGCAATAGTTCGAAACCTGCCCACATAGGCATCAGAGATAAAGGCACCAAGCAATGGAGCAAAATTAGTGAAACCAAACCATATGTTGAGAACGTTTGTAGCCAACACTTGATCCATGTGAAGCTGTGTCAACAAGTACACCGTGAAATTTGCCAGCAACCCAACTGTCGCCAACCTCTCAAAGGTTTCATTTCCTACATGCACATGCAGTAACCCCAAAGTGAGTTTGTGCTGATAGCATATATATATATATATATGTTTGCTACTTTACTAGAGAGAGCTTTTATATATATATATATATATATATATATATATAGAGAGAGAGA
>JAESVK010001325.1:820068-833709 GCA_017140935.1 Hamamelis virginiana | reverse complement strand
ATATATATATATATAGAGAGAGAGAGAGAGAGAGAGAGAGAGAGAGACCTAAGATGAAAGGCATGGACTTCCATCCTCCAGGCTTCCTCTGTGTTTCGTGTGAATGGGTTAAAACGGCGGCGTTTTTCTGCTCCGACGATGACATGACCGATGGGGATGACGGCGACCATATAGAAGGGATGGGTAAGCATTTTGGGGAGCAGGAAAGGCAATTGGAAGAGGTGGAGTGCTGATTGTTATTGGACTGCGTGAGTTCCATATATATATATATATATAGAGAGAGAGAGAGAGAGAGAGAGCTTAGTGCTTAATATTACGGGAGTAGTGTAGCTTAAGTTGTCGGAGGGGGGGTGTGAGATGAAATGTGGAATTTGGGCACACACACCAATTAATATATAGATGGGGCCGGTGAAGATTGGGTGACGGTATGGGTGACGAAAGGTGTAATGAACGCGTGACTCATTCAGCCACCCCACCCCACTCCACTAGAAAAGCTGCACCACATGCACTGCTAAAATCCAACCCAAATTGCGTCAAATAATTGGGCCTGCCCTTCTTGTTTCTGTGATCTCAACGTGTGATTCTTTCACTTGCCACGTCTGACTGTTTTTTTTTTTTTTTAAATACTCAAATTTTCTAATTTGACCCCAAAAAAAAAAATTGTTATTGAACCAGAAATTTTAACCCGAAATTAAAAACCACCGTGATGTGTCATGTTTTGAATGATGTGTGAAAAGGATAGAATTTAAATGTGTCTTGTGTCATGTTTTTCACACACCATTCAAAACATGACACATCACGGTAATTTTTAATTTCGAATTAAAGATTCGGATTGTATAGCATTTTTGTTATACAAATATCCTACAAAGGTACATAAGTGCTAAATGATAGTTAGATCTAATATATAAATATAAAAAATGTTATAGTACCAGACACTTTAACCTAAAATTAAAAATCACTCAGACGTATTTTGTTTTGAGTGGTATGTAAAAAAAAATAAAACCTGTTTAAAATGAGAAACCTTACCACTCAAAGCATGATACGTCATAATGGTTTTTAACTTCAGGTTAAAGTGTATGGTATTATAACATTTTTCTATATAATCCCTTATGTCTTAGTGGATTTGCTATATCAACGAACTTCATTAATTAATGTTCTTTCTTACATTATTTGACATGACATATCGGGAGAATAAGGCGAGGTGGTGCAAAAAAACATGGGTTATATATTCATAATTAGTTACTAGAATAAGGGCTCTATAACATGATTAGTTAGTAGAATAAGGGCTCTATAACATTAGGTGTAAAGAATTTTTATGGGTTATCTACACTTTAATACTTTGAATTTTGGGGTAATTTCAATTTAAGACCGAAATTTTTAATTTGATCAATTAGAACAAAATTTTAAAAATTTGTTTCAATGTAGGATAAAATTAGAATCTTAACATTTTATAGGGCAAATTAACATATATAGCAGTGCTTGAATATTCTCAACTGTTTATTCTTTTACTACGTAAATGTTAAGATTTCAAGAAATTGCTGCATTAATTTGCTTTAAAAAATGTTAAGATTAATTCATCGTTCTAAGACATTAGTTTTAACCCCCAAATTGAAACCCTTATTTAGTTACGTGAGGGTCGAGTGAATGGTTTGGGTGGGAAATAAGTCTCTCACGTGAGGTAGGATACACATAAGCTCTATCCAACTAGGATGCTACGTGAGGCGTAGATAGAGTCTTTTTCACTTAAGCAGACGGCGTTTCAGTTTTGTCCAACATTGAAACAAGTCTTTAAAAGTTAGTCCTAAATTGATCAAATTAAAAGTTTAAGTCCTGAATTGAAATTACCCCCAAAGTTCGCAGTAGTAAAGTATAGATAACCCAACTTTTTAACATAATAAATCAAGAAAGGAATTTGAAAATCTCAAAAATCTCATCCATAGTATGAAATTGGACTTTGTGATATCAAGCTCTAAATTCAATAATTTTTTGATAATTTTAATAGGGAAAATTATCCAGACCCTCTTAGATATTGAATTCCATACCAGTAGGCCCAGAACACTATAATGTTTACCCCATAACCCCCTCTAGGATTTTCTAAAGTCAACTTTAATTATTTAATGACAGATTTACCATTTTATTGTTTTTATGGAAAGTTTTATTACCTTTTAAATAGTGTAATTGTTTTTATGACAATATGGTAAGTTTTTGAAATTTAATTCAATTCAAATTTTGATTTTTAATTGTGATATATCTGTTTATTGCTTTAAACAAATAAGTAAATTTACTTATTTATATAAACTATAAATAAATAAACGTATTTGGAAATAAGTAAATTTACCAATATTTATTAACTAGAAATAAGTAATCTTATTTGGAAATAACTAAATTTACCTATTTATATGTCTTTAAACAAATAAGTAAATTTACCTATTTATATAAATTAGAAATAAATAAACGTATTTGGAAGTAAATAAATTTACCTATATATATTAACTCGAAATAAGTAAACTTATTTTGAAATAATTAAATTTACCTATTTATATGTATTTAGTAAATTTACCTATATATATAAACTAAAAATAAATAAACGTATTTGGAAATAAGTAAATTTACCTATATATATATATATATTAACTAGAAATAAGTAAACTTATTTGGAAATAATTAAATTTACCTATTTATATGTATTTAAATAAATAAGTAAATTTACCTATAAATATAATCTAGAAAAATAGTAATTTTATTTCACTTTTCTCTTTCACAAGGTATGATTTTCTTTATTTCTCATCTTTTTTAATACTTTTTGTGAAATATGATTTAGTTCTTATTTACATTATCATTTTTTGACTTTTTGATAGCAGACCCACACGTTGCAAATAAGAATTTATATGTCTTTAAACAAATAAGTAAATTTACCTATTTATATAAACTAGCAATAAATAGACGTATTTGGAAGTAAGTAAATTTACCTATATTTATTAACTAAAAAATAAGTAAACTTATTTGAAAATAAGTAAATTTACCTATATATATAAACTAAAAATAAATAAACATATTTGGAAATAAGTAAATTTACCTAGATATATATATATATATATATATATATATATATATATTAACTCGAAATAAGTAAACTTATTTGAAAATAATTAAATTAGATAGGTAAATATAAACTCATCCTAACTATATTCGTCCCAAGCTAAAAATGGTAAAAATTTGAATTTCTAGTAATTAATTGTGGGTATATATGTCAGATCATATTAGATAGGTAAATATAAAATTTTGACTTTTTGGAAAGGGGTTTTGGGTCTACTACCACTACACTAGAGGGTTTTTGGTTATATTCCCATTTTAATATCGATAAGACAAAAAAAAAAAAAAAAAAAAAAAAAAAAGAATTTAAATCTGTTAAGTGAATATACCGAATGAATTAATGTAAAAATTAATAAAAACAATTAGTGAAAATATGGTAATTAACTCTTTTTGAAACATATATTCAGAATTTCATTATTAAATCAAGTTGCAAACCTAACACGAACTGACGAAAGGGAAGGAGACACCCATTGCAAACTATGATATAAAAAGGAGTGGCATCACCTCACGAAACATATATTCAGAATTTCATTATTAAATCAAGTTGCAAACCTAACACGAAGGGGAAGGAGACACCCATTGCAAACTATGATATGAAAAAGGAGTGGCATCACCTCACGAACAGAGCAAATGCGCATGCCTAATGGCGGCATGGTCGAATGAGGGAGGGACTTTTGAGCAAATGCCCATGGCCCACTTGATTCCATTAGGCTCGTTTGGATTGCTACAATTTTAAAAATAAATAAATAAATAAGGAAAAATTAATGATTGATTTTCTATACTGTTTCACATTGTAGCCTAAACTATCAATTGTAACACATTGACCCTTGAAATATATATGAATTTTTGTTAAATTGATCATTTTCATTAGTTCACTGTCTGATTTAGGAACGAAATTAATATTATGTGATATCATGTGACCTAATTTGAAACTTTTAATACAAAAAGGGTAAAGTGGTAATTTTCTTTTATTTCCGTTTCGAAATCAGATGGCCAACTGACTAAAGAAATCAATATCATACAAATTCAAAATTTAAGGGGTCAATGTGTCACAATTAATAGTTCAGAGGTGTAATATGAAAAATGCTGATAATATGAGGGATCAATTGATAATTAATTTTGCCATAAAAAATAAAAAATAAAATGGAATTATTCTATTTCTGAAATAGTATAGGATGGAATGATACTTCCATTCCATTTTCTAATGTTTAGATACGACAGGAGTTGGAGAGTACACAACCCAGCCAAGCCCAACCCATTCATCCTTTATTTATTTATTTTATTTTATTTTATATATATATATATATATATATATATATATATATATATATATATATATATAATTTTTATTTATAACACATTTTACCCTTCAATCAAGTCAATCAATCATTTGATTTGTTGACCAAGAAAAATGCTAAGCTCATCATTCTTGAATGCAGTATTTAATCAGGATTGTTAAAGTATGTACAAGTATAGTGATTAAGTGTTTTGATTTTTCTCAATATATTATAATGTTTATTATGAATTATGTTTGTCATACAGTAAATATTTCAAAATAAATTAAATATATTAAGAAAAAACATGAAATTTCATCAATATAATTGTACATACATTAACAATCCACAATATATACTGTATGTTAAAATGATCGACGAGCTTAACACTATTTTTTCTCAAAGCTAGAATCAAACGGTTCAATTACAAAAGGATGAAAAGTGACAAAAAAAAGAAAAAAGAAAAAAAACTATAAGAGTCAATGTGTTCGAATTAAAATTATAGGGATACAATTTGTAAATCAGTCATAGTTGAAGGGGTCAAACTATAATTTTTTCTATAAAAAAAAATCCTATTATGTCTTTAATAATATGTTAGTAATCGAGTTAACCTTTTTATTATTATTATTATTATTATTTAAAGAATGTTTGGCAATATTTATTGAAATAATTGGATGATAAATTTGTGGCAAACTAAAAATAACATTTGATAGTAGAATAATTGGATAACTAAGGATTCGTTTGGATAAACTTCTACTAGTTTTTTACTTTTAAAAGTAAAAAGAAAAAAAAAAGAAAATGAAAGTATTTGATAGTACAAAATTTAGGAAAAATAAAATATTTTTTAAAAAATAACAAAATAAAGTAAAAGTTTATTCAAATGAATTTTTAATTATTTACTATCTCAATTTTTAAAAACATGCAATTACCAATATTTTATACTAATATAAATTTTTCATAGTACAAAAAATAACAGCTTAATGAAAACTACATTGTACAACACTAAATATGCAAAGAATATTGCACCAACATGAGAAGAAACGGCCAGTCGTTTTTCGCCACGTTAAATAGGCGATAGTATGAAATATCAGGTAATTGATGTTGGCAGCAGTGAAAAGTACATGTTCATGTAGTGGCATCACTGAATTGGCCCGGCTTTAGGCTTTATTTGGGGTGGAACGATGAGTGTAAGAGATTAGCTGTCCAAGGGATTTGTGAAAGATTTTTGTAAGAAGATTGTGCAGTGTAAGTTTGTGGTTGTATTTTATTTGTTTTTAGGGAATATTTTTCTATCAACATATACAAGCGGAAAAAATTATGGTGAATGGACCCACCATCAGAATTTGTAAATTAAGAGAAAATTACATTTGTTCCTAAAATTATACGCTTTTTTTAAAAATATTCATGCAAGTATCGATTGAAGTAATGTGCGCCTCAATTATTTTAATATAATAAATTGTCCATTTCTGTATGTTTGAAATAATGTTAGAGTTGTTATTTTTTTGTACAGTATTTGTTCTAAACTGCTAATGTGTCTATAAGTAAATCAGTGAATTTTCATAATTGTTTTTAATATATTTTAATTTTATGAATTATTTTCTCTATACAGTAAATAAAATTTATAAAAAAAATAGATTGAGAAAAATCATGAAACTTTACCGATATGCCTGTAAATTCATTAGTAATTTAAGATAAATTTTGCAAAAAAATATGGAGCCTGATGCCTCTAAAGCCATTCATTAGTATTTTATTTTCAAATTAAAAAAACACAAGAGCACTGTTGAGTGCTGGCGTGCTGCAAGCACCCCCATGCGGGGTTTGGATAGTAGAATTTTATTGCATTTTCCCTCAGAAATGCTAACCCAAGTAAATGTGTGTAACTATCATTTTTAATAGGACATTTTACAGAAATGGACCTGCATATTTAAAAAAATATCTAAATAGGCCTAAATTTTGACTATTTATATTTATGGACTTGAGATGACAAAAATACCCTTAATAATTAAGTATATTTACTGTAAAGCCATTCTAACAGTCAAATAAATTTTAAATTTTTTTCAAAAATACATAATCCTCAACAATACATGTAATCCCCAATCCCCGATTTAACATATAATCATCAGATCTATAAAGAATCCCCAATCACAACTAGAGACATTGTATTAATTACTCATCATATATATCAACTATTTTTAAAATCTAAAAAATATTTCCATGGATTATATATTAATTTTTATTTTTAATAAAATAATATTGATGAGACATTAAAGTTAATGATTTGACTTAAAACAATAATGATGTGATTTATTGGGGATTGAGGATTATTAGAAACTTTGGGAATTTTATAAAAAATTGGAGATTGGGGATTATTTATACATGTGGAGATTATTTATTAAAGTGGTGATTGAGGATTATATGCATTATTGGAGATTATGTGTTATAGTGTGGATTATATACAAAATTTGGAGAAAAAAAAAAAGACAGGAATATTTTCTTCCAAAAAAATATCATATGTCTATTGATGTAAATATTAGAAATCCGAATCCATTAAAATAATATTTTAAACATTGATATCCATTTTTGTAAAATCTCCTTTTTGATATTCTTAATATATGTTTTAGTGAGATGAAAAATTAATTTTTTATTCAACACATCAAATCAAAAGGAAAAAATGCGAGTGCATGCCGTACAACGTCGCCTCACCGATAATGTATGGCATTTGGAGGAGTTTTTTTCTTTCTAAAATGACCGTTTAAAAAAATATATATATACCACAATGACCTCCATCCAAAAATATATACAAGACTGACCCTCTGACCGGTCAAAAGGTATAAACCGTTGTTACAAACAGCGGTTATAGAATACCAGATAAAACCGCTATTTGAAACAGCGGTTTTACATCACAATTTTTTTCTCCTCCCCCTCTCTCTAATGACACATTTGTCCCTTTTTTTTTCTTCTCCTCCCCCTCTCTCTCTTCACTGCCAGACCATTTTTTTTCTTCTCCTACTCAAACACATCCTCCACACCTCCCGTCAACCTCCTCTCTCTCTCTCTCTCTCTCTCTCTATATATATATATATATATATATATATATATACAAGCCTCTCTCTCTCTACACAGTCCCCATCACCACACTCCTCATCTTCATCCTCCCCAGCATTAATTTGAGAAAAAAAAACACCTCAAACCACACATCAGCAGTACTGTTCCCTAACCTAGCTAGCTAGTTTATGGGTACAGCACAGTAGTTGCCTTGGAGAAACACATGCTTAAGCTAGGGAGATCCACAATCATGAACAATGCGTGAGGGACAGTCAAGAAATCCTCACTGCTAAATATCATTTTTGAATTGATACGTACAGATCATTGATGTTGATCCATCCATTGAAAACAATTAATGGTATCTCAAATTGCGTTTAACAACTGAACTTAAATGTATCATGATTTGCATTAGTGGATCAATCATCGTTCCATTAGTGCACGAACAAAAGTTATTTAGTCTATAAAACCTTACTTAAAAGAGGATTAATGGTGGTGTACCTTAAACAAATGGGAATCAGCGAGTTTCAAATAATGCTGGGGAGGATAAAGATGGGGAGTGTGGTGATGGGGACTACGTAGAGAGAGAGAGGCTTGCTTTGAAAATATATATATATATATATAGAGAGAGAGAGAGAGAGAGAGAGAGAGGAGGTTGACGGGAGGTGTGGAGGACGAGTTTGAGTAGGAGAAGAAAAAAATGGTCCGGCAGTAAAGAGAGAGAGGGGGAGGAGAAGAAAAAAAAGGAACAAATGTGTCAGTGGAGAGAGAGAGGGGGGAGGAGAAAAAATTGTGATGTAAAACCGCTGTTTCAAACAACGGTTTTATCTGGTATTCTATAACCGCTGTTTGTAACAACGATTTATGCCTTTTGATCGGTCAAAGGGTCAGTCTTGTATATATTTTTGGATGGAGGTCATTGTGGTATATATATTTTTTTAAACGGTTATTTTAGAAAAAAAACTCCATTTGGAGCACCGTTGTTGGATTAGAAGGACGTATTGTCTTTTTTGGCATAGGAGAAACAAATATGCCCCTACGATTTAAATATTTTAAAATGGCAAATGATAAATGTGCTCCACCAGTCGGCTCCCACGCTCTACGGATATAATTTAAGGATAAAATTTCTATTTCTGCCTTTATAACAATTAAAAGCTTCATTTTATTATACACTTTAGGAGGATCAGTTGTAAAATATACTTTTAAAAATCGACTGGTGGATAAAGTATTCATCTTATGAATGTTATGGCTATCAAAAATCACTGTGATCCAACAGTCAATTTTTCAAAAAACTGACTACAAAAAAAATTGTGTTTTATTTGTTCTTCAAAATATATATTATTATTTTGCAGTTAGTTTTTTCAAAAACCGTCGTCCGTTGGACCAACTTGAATATTGGCATGCATAACATTCATAAGAGTAGTATTTTATCCAATGGTCGGTTTTTCAATACATATTCTACAACTGATCCAAAAATACAGAATATATGAAAAAAAAGAAGTTTAGCTTGTTATAGGGGAAAATTTGTCATTTGGGTTGATCAGGGTGGAGGGCCCGATGCTATCTGTGGAGCACGAATAACATCGGCCTTTAAAATCATAATTTTTTTGGCCTAGCTTTGCCTAATTAAAATGTTCAAAACTCTACTTCATCTACGAGATAAACTGATGATTACGCATTTCTATGCAAATTGATAGATAATAGGATGATTGGCCAAAGTTGGATTTTTAACTTTTGTCATAATCAATTCTAATATGAAAATTTGATGCATAAAAAGATGGAACATATGTGAAAACATTATATTAATGCCAAAAAGTAATTTTAGGCAAAACTAATTAAAAAAAGAGTCTAAAGGTAAGTAGGGAAACAACTCTTCTCGTGAGTTTCGACCGCCTCAACGAAGAAGATATTAAATTGTATAAATATAAATTACTCACAATTGCACCATAGTTATCAGAACCGGATTGATAAATTAGATTTGTTTTTTAATTGGACCGTTAAATTTGGACAAAAAACAGGATCTATAATCGGACAAACCGGGCAATTTTATGTGAATCAAACAACTTATATATATATATATATACTAGTATTGACCCGCGCGATGCGCGGACCGCGTGATGTGCGGCAACCACAATTAGAATTATGAACAAAAAATTAATTGCGATAGTAATAAAATGAAAAGAAATTAATGTTTACACTTTATCGAAGTACAGTACATAAAAATCAAATTAATTTTGGGATAAAAACTTATTAAATTAATAAAAGATTCATTAAATATTAATGTGATGAAGGAATACTATGAAATAAAGCACAACTAATTCAACTCTTATTCAATTGCTTGCCCGCAGTATTTGACATATATCTGTAAAAAAGAAAATTAAAATTTTTAAATAAACCATACATAATAATGAGGTAAAATATAATTATTTCATTGCATATTAACAATCAAATACGTTGTGATCTTCTTCAATGATTTTATCTCATAACTTTATTATTTCAAAATATTTTCATTTTTTTAATTGTACTTTTATAAATTTTACTAAAATTAAATAGTATCAGGTATACTACTATTTCTTACAATAACTTATTCTCTCTCTATTCCTAATTTATTTTTATATTTCTTTTACTCAAAAAACTGGTTCCTATTAGCTTTTCTTTCCATACGGTATTTAAAATATCTTATCTTATTATAGAACATTCTCTCTGTTATATATTTATTTCTTCGTGGAATGTATTTCTTTTAATGTTTTTTTAATAAGATATAAATGTATTTTCTATGTGTCATTTTAATTTCTTTTAAAATTTTCCAATAACACGACTTACTTGATTTTCTCCCATCTATTTAATAAGATATTTTCTCCCATCTCCTTAATAATTACAATCATTTTAATGTTTTTTACTTTTTAAATATAAAATACTATACCACTGCCTAGGGTTTTCAACGTGGCATTTTAATTTCTTTTAAAATTTTTCAATAATACAACTTACTTGATTTTCTCCCGTCTATTTAATAATATATTTTCTCCAATCTCCTTAATATTTACAACCATTTTAATGTTTTTTTTACTTTTTAATTATATAAAATACTATAACAATGCCTAGGGTTTTCTATGTGGTATTTTAATGTTCTCATTCATTTTAATATTTTTATTTGTATAAGGGATTAATATAATTAATTCTCTAAAAGTAACAGTATACATCATCCAATAAGAAGCTATGCAAAAAAAATCAAGAACAATCTAAGTGCTCATGATATTGATTGTGAGAAGATCCATTATTTACAAACAATAAAAATCACGTGCCATACATATAAAGAGAGTTTCATATACCAAAAGACATGAAAAAAATAATAAACAAATTCAATTAAAATTATATTTAAAAGCAATACAAAGAAATATAAAAAACAAAACAAAATCATATGCCATACATACAAAATAGAATCATACCAAGAGCAGGAAAAAAAAAAAGCAAATTGAGAAATGAAAAAACGATAAAAAAATTCAATAAAAAAAAATTTTAAGATCCATTAAAAAAAAAAAAAAATCATATGCAATGCATACAGAAGAGAGTTATACAAAGAGACAAGAAAAAATGATACATCAAATTCAATAAAAATTAACTTTTAAAGACATAAAAACTAAAAACTTACTGTTAGAGGACCTGTGCCAGCGACAGTAGGCGTTCAATCCGTGCAATTTGCCAAAACAATCAATAAACTAAGATCCAAAGAGTTTTACAAAATATGAATAAATTTCTATATTTTTTACTTTTGGAGTATTTAGAAAAACACAAGGGAGTATAATCTAAGGGAATAAAAAAATCCCAACCATGTTTTTTAAACCATTTGAATTGAGAGCATATAAAATACATAATAGATATTCTTTTATCAGTGTGTATATATATGTATGCAATATTCACATACCATATAAGGAATGAACAATATTTAATTAATTAGGAGGATATACACATATCTTTGGGCAACTATATCATGAGAACGTCCACATGGTATACTCTCTAATTATCACTAAATTGAAACTTAACACATAAATAATGAGAATAAAAAAGGTGACATTTATTTACTAACAGTGAAATTTAGGTTACATGAGTCTTAGCCATAGAAAGGACTTTATGGGCCTAAAAGCCTTTCAATACATTCATGAAGGTGCACCAAATGCTACCCAAAAAAGATATTAAAAATGCCTTCTTAGTTTTAAATCAATCAAATGTGAAGTTTTACATTCATGAAGGTGCACCAAATGCTACCAAAAAAGATATAAAAATGCCTTAAATCAATCAAATGTGAAGTTTCTATCTATTTCATGTGTCCTCATTAAAGTCTATTATATAACGTGTTTAATTGTAGCAATGCAGTTAGAAAAGACAATATAGAACTCACAATGGCCCTCATTCCCATTTGCCGAAATCATTACAAGAGGGATACTTGCCATTAAAAAGTTTGTTTCACTGGAAACCATTTCCAGGTTATACCTAATAAGATACTGAATGAAGACTTCAATTTAGACTTGCTATAGGATACTCTTAATAATACAAAGTTTGATTATTGATTCCATATTGGTTTTGCAAATGACAAATTACTTCAGATATCTAGGCAAAATACAAAGTTTGAATATTTAGTGGTCATTTTAGCGGACATCATCACATGTCCACTAAACGGACCACATGACCAGATGAAAAGCTTTTGGTAACATTTAGGTAAGTGGATTTGGATTTCACGTCCATGGATTTAAAACTTTGTTGTTTGGATAAAATATTTTGACAGAAGGATTGAAACTCTGAATTTCCAAATCCACAAATTTAGAAGGAACAATAGTAATATCAAGGATAAAGCTTTCTAGCCAAAACCTCCCTACCATGATGCCAGGGCTTGCAACTAAACTGGGAACTTCATGCAAACCTTTTAAAATGCACCTACCATTTATTGCATCAAAGGTCTGGGAGATGTCTAATATAAATGGAAGGAATTAACAACCCCGGCCCCCTAACCCCAACCACACAACCCCGGAAGAAAAGGGCACAAATTGAGTCAGAAGGTAATCAATTATTGCATCCTCTTTTAATCATGTTTGAGGGTCTCCCTTCTTAAAAGAACATAAGAAAAAAAAAAAATAAAGGAATGGAAATTGGCTTGCAACTAAACTGAGAACTTCATGCAACCACTTTAAAATGAACTTAGCATTTCTTGCATCAAAGGTCTGGGAGATTTTTAAAGGGGTTTTGTTTAAAGTTATGATATTGAATGATCTTTTGGCCATACTTGAAAGCATATGCTTCAGGTGTTTGATGAAAATTCTGTGAGAAGAGTTTAGCCTCTTCAGGTCAATGTCCTGATTCTTTGTAGTTGTACCATCTCTACACAACTCATGAGCAGCCTTGGTTACACAACTCATGAGCAGCCTTGGTGTAAAATTTTCCATTCCTCGAAGTTAATAAGGGACTAATTCATCATTAAAATTTACCATTCTTTTTTCCCCCTTGTGTTCTTAAGAAGGCAGGCCATCACACATGATTAAAAGAGGATGCAATAATTGATTAGTCTTACTCAATTTTGTGCCTTTTTTTTTTGGGGTAGAAAAAAACAAAACAAAAGACAAAACACTGAATACCCCAGATCAGATGAATTTTATCAAGCAATTTTTTCAAGTCAAGAGTCAATGTGCTTAAAATTGAGTTTTCCAAGCACCAATGTGCTTTTAGCATTTACTTATGAGTGCCATTGTTGTGAGCAAAACTTTTTGCTCACAAAAGTTGTGAGCAAAAGCTCATAACCCTTCTAGTTTCTTTATCATATGTTACGTACTTATGTTGTAGAATTTTGGTACCTTGCACTGTCCTATATTAGCATCCATGCACTTTGCAGCAATAGGACAAAAGCAATATTCAATGATACATAGAGCAGGTCAAAAATAAAACCTTCGGATATCAAGAAATCAAATATTTGGAGATAGTGAATGCAAGTGAGGATAAAGTACGTAACTGAGAGATGACAGGGAGTTAATACCAGTTGGAGTTACTCTTAATCGGGCAAAACTTTCTTGCTATTGCTCTTTCCTTAGAATATCAGTTGCAATAGGGTCAGGCTAAACACCATCCAGATCACTAGATACGTAATTTATTTTTTTATGCCATATTGAGAACTTAAAAAAAAAAAAAACATAAATATAGATATAGAGAAGAATAAGAAGAAGAGAAGTAGAAGAAGGAGAGCTTACGT
>JAESVK010001325.1:808469-820058 GCA_017140935.1 Hamamelis virginiana | reverse complement strand
AAGGGAGATAATTAAGGAGAAAAGAGAATGAAGGAGGGAAGCAATTATAGGGCCGCCACATCAGCCTAGCAAACTGCTTTATATATACATATATATATACACACACAAAAATAATCCATTGGGGACCAGACTCCATTTGGGTAAATACGGTCCACTCCTCATTGGGATTGGGATAGTTGGGACATGTATTTTGAAAAATCGACCGTTGGATTAGATACTCCATTTAAGTGTCAGTTTTTTTCACAGACAGTTTTCTCATGAACCAATCGTTGGATCACTGTGATTTTTGGCACACATGACATACGTAACAGGAGTATCTAATCCAACGATCGATTTTTCAAAATACCTGTCCCAATGAGGAGTGGACCGTATTTATCCAAATTGGGTCTGGACCCCAATGGATCATTTATATGTATGTATATATATATATATATAGTCCGGATCTCTTGGGCGACGTCGCTCTTGGGCGACGTCGCTCATGAGCGACTCCACCAATCCCGAAAGCAGCGTGTGTCCATGGCTGTGATTAAAAGTCACTTTTTGACATTGCAGTTTGTGTAAGTTGTGAGACAAATGGGGAGTAGGTTAGATTGGGAATTAATTTAATACAAATATGCCCACATACTTTTCCCTCTCTCAAGGACTGAAGTGATTAATGAAAGTTGGACTTTTCTCACTCTCTCTCTCCCAAGCACTGAAGGCATTAACAAAAATTCACTTTCCAATTATCGATAATACTTATATAAATATTGGTATTTATTACACATGATTGAGTTATTCCAATTACATTTTAAATTTATTTTAATTTATTTAGTTAAATATACTAAATAAATATATAATATTCATTTAATATATTATAGTGTCTACTGATTGGGTCTTGAATTAGATTGGATAGCCAGACAGGGTTAAAGCAAAGATGGTCGTATCAATTTAGACCAATTATCGATAATGCATTATTCATTATCGTTAATGCTACCCTCGGGAAATAATTAAAATGAGACATGTCTTTGAAATACAAATCAATTATCGATAATGTTAAAGTCATTATCGTTAATAAAACCCCTCTGGAAATAATAAAAAAGAAATAGAGTTATGATTTTAAATGGGATTTGAAATAACAAAACAATTATCGATAATGTTAAAGTAATTATCGTTAATGCTATCCCTATGCTGTTTTTATTTTGTTTTGTTGAGTTTTTGGAGGTCGTGATGAGGGTTTATTGCTAGGTTTGAAGTTCCATATCAGATCTGCACGTGTTCTCGTGGATGAGGCCATGTGCAGTCGCTACGAATGTTGGTCTTCCCCATTTTATTTTCACATGATCCTTCATCTCATGCGTTTCAACCACGGTTGGATTTAAAGTTCCATATCAGCTCACAGTTGGGTTTTGGCTACCTGGATCTTAGTTTGTTTCACATCTCTAAGTTGGGGGTGTTGTTGAAGCCAAGGTTTTGTGCGTTGCTGTTATGGTTAATTGTTACCATAGGTGTTGATGATGTCGGGTAGTGCATTCCACATCACTTCCCACTAGCAGGTCTCGGTGTTGATGAAGCCATGCTTATGTGAGTTGCTGTTATGGTCAATTGCTACCATGGTTCTTGTGGGGATCAGTGCTTGTCCACATGGCATTCAACTCGTTTTGTTTGAGTTGCTGTATTTTATTTTGTGTTGGCCGTGATATTGCTGCTGGTCCACCTTGGAGTTATTAATTGTCGTGCTCTTGTTGCTGGTCCAAGAGAGGTTCCTTCGGGTTATTATATTAAAAGGTTTTTGTGGGGAGCAAGGAGAACAAATGTCGAGTTCATGTGTGGGGATTAAGTGGATATTATTAAAGAGTTAGAGAGATAAATATATTAGAATTGTTTCATAGCTAATAAGTTGATTGCAAATCATGCTCTCCAATCTTATATTTACTTTAACCATTAATAATCTACCTAAAAAAAATATAGATAAATTCATTTGAATATATTTTTTAAAATATTATTATATTTTATTACCTATGTAGTTTTAGTATGTCTATCTTATTTGGATAAGATTTTACTGTTAGTTATGTGAATTAAAAAATTCTAGTTAATATTAAAATTGTTTCTACCATTATTCAAAATTATATAAAATCAACCCTAGCAAAAAAGCTAGAAATATGAAGGAAAAAAAAATACATGAACTTATAAAATCCAAAAATAATATAAATAAAATTTAAATATTTATTTGTCTATTTGACTTAATCAATTTTAAGATTTACAATTAGGTGCATACAAATAATTTAAAAGTTGATATTAAATGTTTTTTTTTTTTTTTTTTTTTTTTTTTTTTTTTTTTACATAATGTAATATTCACCAAAAAATAAAAAAAAAAACAAAATATATAATTTTTTTTGATAATTGGTAGAATATTATCATGGGCAACATATTACTGGGTCTTGAAATATAGTGAATATAGATATGAAGGTCATAATGAATGACTTTAAATAAAATTAAATTTTATTCTTAGTAGATAGTTTTAAAATTATGATGCTTACACTTTCAAATTTAAATAAATTAAGAAATCTTAATAATTTTGGATATTCTAGTATCTGAATTGGATATGGGGAATTATGTAATATTTTTGGGAATTATGTGTATGATTGAGGAGTATATATAAAATTGGAAATTATTTAAAATTTTATATCCTCATGGGGGTATTAAAGTTTAAAAAAAAATGAACTTATAAAATCCAAAAATAGTATAAATTAATTTAAATATTTATTTGTTTATTTGACTTAATCAATTTTATGATTTACAATTAGGAGCATACAAATAATTTAAAAGTTGATATTAAATGTTTTTTTTACATAATGTAATAATCACCAAAAAAGAAAAAAAGCAAAATATTTAAAAATTGATAATTGTTAGAATATTATCATGGGCAACATATTACTGGGTCTTGGAATATAGTGAATATAGGTATGAAGGTCATAATGAATGACTTTAAATAAAATTAAATTTTATTCTTAGTAGATAGTTTTAAAATTATGATGCATACACTTTCAAATATAAATAAATTAAGAAATCTTATTAATTTTGGATATTCTAGTATCTGAATTGGATATGGGGAATTATGTAATATTTTTGGAAATTATGTGTATAATTAAAGAGTATATATAAAATTGGAAATTATTTAAAATTTTATATCCTTAGAGGGGTATTATAGTAAAAAAAAAAAAGAAGTTTATTTGGACATTAAAAGTGATTGAAGTTCAAAACAGTTTGATAGAGGAGTGGATTGATTATACTATACCCCAATACCCACAAGATCTCATAAAAATCACGTGTACACAGTAAGCTATGTAACATGAAAGCTCGGTGCCATAGTATGTACAATGCAGTATTAGGACAAGTACACTTGTCTCGCATTCATACCCGTGAATGCATCTAAAGTCTAATGTAATCCACCCGAGAATATTGCAGATATCACTGAAATTTTTGTCATATACAATGAGATACAACTTAGATGCCAGTAAAAGAGTGGAGTACAATATACTTTGATATATACACATGATAGATGTGATGGGAATCTCTGAAAGCAACAGTGGTTGCAACATGTGAAGGTGCCACTAATAATTACTAAAAAGGTTAAAGCTTGAGGACATAAATTTTATTAACCTTTTTCTTTATGTATGGTCTATATTGACACACATAGCGAGTGGATTTTTCCAAATCACTGAATGCAACACCGAAACCAAGGTTCGAACTTGCAAGTGAGTAGTATGTTATTGTTTGGTATTGTTTTTTTTAATATTAAAATTTTTAATAATGCTTTCAATTTTGATATAAAATGGTTAAAGATGCATTTATGTATTTCGTCCAAATCTCTATATTACCGGGTATCATGACATTCTAGATGGTTGCTTGAGAGTGAGAAATAAAAGGGAAGGAAAAATCCAAGTACGTTGGTTAAAATTCTGGAGTAGGCATCGCAAATTGACAAATCAAGAGATAGGTATGTGCATATCGATTTATTTGATTACCGTATTAAAAAGTGAATAGACTTAATCTTCGTATGAACTAAAGGTAGACATGATAATTGAGTAGGTTATTTTAATTCGCTTTATACGCAATGAAGAATGAATTAAAAGTAGCAGTAAGTGAAATTAAGAACATTGGTAGGTTGTGGCTATTGGGAGGGTTGAATACGTACCATGAATGGTGGAGAAGCGATCGGTGTGAATTTTATGCAGCTATAAGAAGGGAATGGACGCGGCGCGTACGTGAGTCAGAGAAACTGGTTGAAGATTTACGTAATTTGAATGCAACAATCCCGTGTAGGGATTCATTGGTTATGGAATGTCGAAATGTAGATGATTACGTGGATGCCATAATTCAAATTCGTGAAGAGAACAATACAATGCTGATACGTAGATGTCGGTATTACATAATAGATCTTGTAAGGGAAGCTGCTGCTGATAACGGGAGGGAGTTAAGTAGCGCAAAAATGTACGAAGTAACAAAGAGATCATACTACCTTTCGGACACCTATAGGTCAGATGAATACTAAATTTATAGAAACGTATTACTTCAATTTTATATGCATCAGCTATTTGTAATAGGGTTGTGATCCTCTGCTAGCATTTTCTCTACTAGCATCTACTAGTGTTTCAAGGAGAAGCTGACACCTCAAATTCTGTCAGATCCAGCGGCTGCAATTTATGCACATACCAAAACGACCAAATTAAGCAACGTTTCGCCAAGCATATGGCTTAACGCCGTTCTGTTAATTTTTTTATAATAGTGTTCGGGCATTCTTCACAGGTAAGGTCTGGAATGTGATCTAAGCTATAATCCTCATTTGCACGCACCATTTCATATCAGGCCATCCAAATGTGTGCTTAGTTAAGGTTTTTATTTATTCAAAGCCAAAACAGATTATTGCATTTTCAAAAGTTTTTTTTTTTTTTTTCCAACCATTTTCTTGGCAGTAAAATAAGAAGTTATAATTTTCATATGCAGTTTTAGGGGACCTAAAATTAGTCCAACTCGATACGGGATCGTTTTGATTGTATGAGTTCAAAAAAAATAATAATAAGAAAGCGTTAAACCATCTGCTTGGTGAAACGCTACTTAATTTGATCATTTTTGTATGTGTATTAATTGCAGCCGCTAGATCAAGCCGATTTTGAAGGTCGGATTCTCCTTGAAACGCTAGTAGATGCTAGTAGAGGAAATGCTAGCAGAGGATCCCAACGCTCTGTAATATGATATTTGAAGGTACTTATATATATATATATATATATATATATAGTTTTTATTAAATTTTTTTTTTCAGAACTAGCATCAGTTGTATTAAAGTGAAAAAATATAAAATTACAAAATTAATGCAAGAGAAAAGATAAACTACGTACTTGGAAATACAAATGATAATACTAATCAATCCGAATCTTCGTCGGACATGGGGTATCAGATGGGAAATCGAAGCACGATAATATTTGATTAGTTTGCTTTTCAGATAACTCTCTACCATCTGCCTTAGCATTATCTATCGCTGTTTTTAGAAAGTAATAGCGGTATCTTCGGGCAGCCATGCGATTGTTCTCCTTACGTATGATGTTGAGTGCTCGTCTAAGTTCAGCAAAGTCCCCCCTTGGGAGTGTAATTGCTTTTCGGCGTGGAATAGGAGCCCCCCAAATGGCGTAGGTCTCCAACTAAATTTTGAGCTTCATGTACACGGTACTCCCACTCGTCACGCATTTTCAGAATTGTGGATTTGCTTTGCCGCTCTCGCAGGTTCATGGAGTAACTAAAATTGCCATCAAGATGCTATATACGACCGCAGCTTCGATAAAGATCGCCGGATGTATAACTTCTTGGATTCATTGTTCAGTAAAGAAAAACGAATTTGATTGAGATGTCAAGTTTGTGGCATAAATTTGGTTTCTATAGATGAGTGGGCTTGGTGTTCTTTTACTTGTACTATTCACATGTGACTAATAATGTCCGAACATCAATTTATTAAAAAAATAAATGATGTACGGTCCTAAAATATAAACAAATTTAAAAATTCGCATGCCTTTTGCTCAATAAAATTTGTCAAATTAACCATAATATTTTTTCAATATTTGAATCTTTTATCTAACTAATACAATTTATTGGTTGGGAACTGAAAAATTTCAGAGTCGAAGGCCTGATGGTTGGTATCATATGCCGGTGCAGACGGGACCCTTGTGTGAGAAGCACGTCAAATACGACAAAAAATCCTGGATGTGAATTCTACCGATGTCCTTTCTGGATAATAAATAGACAAATATATATATATATATATATCAATTTTCATGCTATGAAATAAAATGGTGTGTGGCTACGATATTAACTATCTAGTTATTCAGTTCAACTAGACGGATCATTCAACCCCAATCTCGTGTGAGTACTTCTTGTGGGTAGACGAATTGCAACTGTGTCCATGCGGAGGTGGGCAATGCAATGTATTCACGGCTAGATGAGCTAGTAACATCGGTCGTCGTTTTTGGATATGTCCTCAAGTGAATGTAAGTTATTAACTTACACCATAAATATTGAATTTATCGGGCAAATCTTTAATAGTAATTAAAATGACATTAATTTTCAGAGTAATGAACGCTCCAAGGATTGTGGGTTCATGAAATGGCTTCCAACTCGAGTGGCCCAAGCATCAAGCACTGAAGAAGAGCGTAGATCTGATTCAAATGTAGCTTCTTCTAGTGCATCTGTCACGTTGGATGATGTGCATCGTAGAATAGAGATGGAGCGTTATGCGTCGGACAAAGTTGTGAATTTCCGTGACTCTCTTCTAACTAGTATGCAAAATTTAAACTTACATAATAGAGATGCGAATAAATGATTTTAAGCTTAAACGGTCGAAAAATGCCTTTCTCGAAGACCCTTGGTATGAGATTTTAAATCATCAGTGTTATTTTAAATGAGTTACTATTTAAATTGAAGAAGAAATAAGCGAATTGTGTTTGTGTTAGTTAAATTTTAATATTGGAATAAATGAAACAAAAATAAAACAATGAAATATTAATAACTTAAGTGAACTAAGTTACCATTTGTGTCAAACCAACATAGAGGCTATTGAAATTACGCTCTAATGTAGCACTTCAAGATGCTTCATTTCTGTCAGTCTTTACTCACACCTTGAAGTGGCATTTAGCGGTTGCAATTAAGCTCCAAATCAGTATATAAATGCCACTCCAAATGCTTGCAAATGCCACACAATACCTCACACCTACTATTATTATCGATAATATTAAAGTATAATTATCATAATTATCGATAATATGTTTGTTGATTTTATCCATTTAGATTGAAAATCACAATTATCGATAATTGTAAATTTGAGTTATCGATAATAAGTGCTTTCCAATCACTTGGATTCGGCTAGAAAACTGACTATTAACGATAATTGTATATTGGACTTATAAATGCTTACATCACTTGGATTTGGCTAATGCTTTCAATGACCACTCATGCATATCGACAATAAGTGCTTACAAAAACACAATGATTTTGGCTAATTTTTTTATCCTCAATTATCATATTGGTTGTTCCTAACTGGTTTTAATTTATAAATAATATTTGGTGTGTCATTAAATAATTTTAATGGTTTTAATTTGAAAACTATCAAATATTTTTTTTAACTAATTCTATGAATATTATATATTAATTTAGTATATTTTACTCAAGAAATTAAATTAAATTCGAAATGTATTATGGATTTTGTCATGTGTTTGAATTACCAGTGCAGTGCATGTGAGTATTATCGATAATTGGAAATGACAATTATCGTTAATGACAAAATTGCATGGGAGAGAGTGAGAAAAGATGTGTCAATTGAGGAAGCAATATTTTGCATATTTATGTTAAGTTAATTCCCAATCTAACCTAATCCCCATTTACTCACAGCCAACAAAAACCTGCAACTTGAAAATTGCTTTTTAATCACAGCCGTATTTCTACGTTGCTTTCGGGATTAGCGGGGTTGCTCCTGGGCGGCGTCGCCCAGGAGATCCAAATCGTGTATATATATATATATATATATTCAAATGACCAAATTACCATATTTGTAAAACCCATTTACCTATCATTTTGAAGGATATATATTGTTGTCAATTAACTGTAAAAGCATTCCAAAAATCAGATTTGTGGCAAAAGTGCAAAACGCTTATTTCCAAATCCAAACCAGGGAGGTAGGGAACAACCTCACGGCTCTGTCTTCTTCAATCTCCAATAATGTAGCAGACTAGCAGGTAAGGGCGTTAACCTTAGCTGCTGTTTCTTCTATTTTTTCAATTGCCATTTTTAGTTTTACTTTTATTCAAATAGGCCATTACATGTAGCTATGGATAGAAGATTCTATTTGCTTGAAACTAACAAGTAACAAGTCAATAATTCTATCATTTTATTTGCACAGAAACAAAAAAACATAGCTTCAGTGATCTCGTCTTTTTGCCTAACATTATGCACATGAGAGTACGTAGTTGTGGTCATTGGATTCCCTTTTTATGAATATTTATTATTTATAAAGTAACCACGCACAATATATATATATATATATATATATACTAGTATTTGCACACGTGCGTTGCACGTGAATTTTTTCATCATATATATTTGTTATAATAATTAGTATTAATTTTTTTATAAACATTTATTTAAAATAAATATTTATTTTTAATTAGCAAAGATAAGCAAATTTTATAAAAATCAAACAAGATACACTTAGGAACCAAAAATAATCATAAATAAAAGCTCCTGTATATAACTTCAAAGTTAACAACCTTAACCCCAGGGTGGGTAGCTTAGTGGTGGAGCAAGCAGGGCTAAGGGCTTATCAAGAATCTCGGTCCTGTGTTCAACTCCCGCTAACTACTAATATACGGGGCCACGAATCGGAAGGCGCAAGCCTTGTTCGGGGTGCATGACTTAATCTAGTGCGCGCAAGTTGACTCAGAATATCTGTATAGCAAAAAAAAAAAAAAAAATTTAACAACCTTACTAAAACTTCTCAACCCAAATGTCAAACAATTTTACATAAATATATAAGTTTAAAGACAAAATATCATGATCCCAAAATACAATTGTATTTAAACATTTGGCAATATTGTAATCACATTCTCTTTTTATTTGATTTCTTATTTTATGACATATTTGCTTCATGTCTTATATTTTTTTCATCTTTTAACACGTGCACATTCCCAATTAAATGGAAGACAAAGAACAAGAAAAGAGTTGAACACAATTGACATAAAATAACTCATAAACAACACAATTATATTTAAACATTTCAAGTCACAAAAGACATTCATGGCTGGCCATTGCAATAATATATTTTTTGAAATTTCTTGGTATTAGCCATTCTTTATTCCATGAACATGTGAAGTATTTTAAAAATAGATTACTTGGGAATTGAAGACAGGTATAATAGTTTTTTGATCTTTTGATTAACTAATGCAATCTAAGTGCAACATTGCACTTTGAAATTCTTTAATATATATCGAAACTGCCTTATGTTTTCTGAACATTGAATGATTTCAATTATAGGAGCTAGACTCGATCCATGGTTAATTTCAAAAAACAAAGCAACCTATGTAAATTTCAACACATGCAAGTAATGTCATGACATTATACCATCGGTGAATTATTTTTTTATTTTTATTTTTGCTATACAGGTACTCTGGGCCAGCTTGCGCGCACCAGACTAAATTCTACATCCTGAACAAGACTTCCGAAACAAGGCTTGTGCCTTGCGGTCCGTGGCCCCAGATATTAGTAGTTAGTGGGAGTTGAACCCAGAACCAATGGACTTGGTATGCCTTTAGCCCTGCTTGCTTAACCACTAAGCTACCCACCCTTGAGTTACCATTGGTGAATTCATATGGCCAGAAAGCCATGTCAAGGTTCAGGGTTATTAAATAATTAAGGATCATAAGATTTATTTTTGGTTTATATATATCCTAGATAAGCTAAGAAGTCTGCTATCTAATTTGGCTTCCAATAAATATGATTGAATCAGATTCCAGGATTACTCTCTAAAATGATTTTACATATACAATTCTTCAATTATCATTTTATTATCCGTTGAACCTTTCGCGTGGAGCGCTCTCTCTCTCTCTCTCTTCCTGTAATTCCCTTTTAATAACTTATTATTTGTTTAAAATTTCAACTTTTAAAAGTTACAAATTATTAGAAAATTAATATTTTTTTTTAATCAAGATCTTAACTGTTAAAAAACTCTACTTTTGACCAACTACTTAGTAAGCTACCTGTCGTGTGTCAAAAGTTGTTAATTGAAATAGAACCGTTTTATTTAATTGAAATTTAAAGTAAAATAGCACCGTTTAATTAAATGAGTAAATTAAAATATTAAAATATATAGCACCGTTTAAAAGTTGTTAATTGAACCACTTTCTAAATTAATTTATGTGGATGGAATAAAATGCACAATAATAAATACTTTAGAATTAGAAACCCTTTCTTGTATCAAAGGGTTGTATCAAAGTTTCTGTAATTTCCTTTTAATATATAAAATGCAGAAGAGATCATATGGCTTGTATCAAAGTTTCTATTTGGAGAAACCAATTGTGAAATGAAACCCTCAACAATGTTGAATTTGTCTATTATTAAGGGCAATTTTGTCCTCCAATATTTTATTAGGATTTTTATTGGCTAGACTTTTAAGTATAAATTTTTGTAATTAAGGACATATGGGTAAAGAACCCTTGCTTTTTATCTTTGTTTTGGTTACCTTCTTAACTATATCTATATCTATACTACTTTGGAAGAATGGAAGATAATAAGCTTAATAGAAAAATGTCAATTATTGCATGCATAGATAAATTAGCCTATTTTGGAAGAGAATAGCTGAATAGGCTTGCACTTATGCATAGGCTTCAAAAGTATATTTAAATAAAACTAACGCAAAAATGAAATGAAACATGTTTCCCATATAAAATTGAAACAAAGCCTTGAAAATTGTACGTGGAGGATCAAGAAATCTTGTATATATACATATATAACATTTTCAATGGTTTATTTGTTGGGTTTATGGCATATATAAAATCTTTCTTCTTTGGAATCACAATTGGTTTCTTCTTCAGTGTAGGTACACATGACTTCAGACATAGCTTCATCTTGATTTACAATCTTCCTCTTAAAACTTTTGGCTGAGGAAGTTAAAATGTTTGTGAGAAGATTGTGAATGACATGATTTGTGAGAGGGATTATCAATTATTTATACAAGCATAGAAGGTTTATCATATTCTTCTTTAATTAATGAGTGCAAATTAAAATGGAAAGGCTGTTACAATTTAGAAAGGGAATGCTTGGTGCATGCACCAATTAAATAGTGAAGGTGGCCAACGCATCAGAACAAACACTAATTAAAAAAAGTGGGTAACGCATCAGCATCAAGACTATCTCAATAAATGATGCATATAAGAAGAGCCAATGAAATTATATATAGGTAGATGTGTTGTGATAACGAAGAGATTATATGAATGGTTTAATAATCGAAAATTCAACGAATCTAAATTAAATGTATGTGAATCATCATTATCTATGAAATTAAATAAATGAACC
>JAESVK010001325.1:797085-808459 GCA_017140935.1 Hamamelis virginiana | reverse complement strand
TTAAATGTATGTGAATCATCATTATCTATGAAATTAAATAAATGAACATAATTTAAATGGATGTATATCATCATTATCAATGAAGTAATTATTGTTTATAATTATAAATTATAAATTATAAATTAATTAAAAGAATTAAGATTGGAATTTATTTGAAAGACAAAAGATAAATGTGTCTTTAGATATTTATATAAGGGCAAAATAGTCAATCAAAAGTTTTTCAGCTCAAGCCACTTTTAGTAGTATAGATATGGGTGGGGCTATATACAGCCCACCATTTTACTAAAGGTAGCCCATTTAAAATTTTCACTGGGTCTATTTTACCATTTTCTAACTACAGCTCACTAAGTTTTTAGGCAACTCATTACTATACAAAACAAAAGTTTTGAAATGCCATAAATGCCCCAAATCTAAATACAAGATACAATTATATTTGCAACCCATTACTCCCAACATTAAACCTAAAACATATCCCCTGCACCACCACCTGCGGCGTAAACATGGTGTCAAGCTTCAGGGCTTCCACATAAGCCTTCTGTCTCACGGTGCATTGGCTCGACCCAAACGGATCTTTCCATCCCATATACTCCCAATAATCAACATGATAAGCCAACACAATCACCGGCACTTCCAGCTCAAAATCACCCCTCCCCAGCCTCGACACCACCATCTCCGCCTCCGGTGACGTGGCACATCCCTGCGACGAGAACAGCTCCACCAGCACTGCACCACCCCTCCTCTGCTCCTTCGCCGTAGCGTTTACTGTCGCGCCGGCTCCAGCAACGGCCGCATGGTTTTCGGCTTTTGATTTGTGATGAGCCTTTGCTAAAGCAGGAAAAGAGACGGCGAGCCATTTTTTTCTTGGGTATTTGACTGCTGGCATCTTGATTGGGCCTTATGGTCTCTCAATTATTCGTCATGTGCACGAGACAAAGGCAATTGCAGAATTTGGAGTTGTTTTCTTGCTATTTAGTATTGGCCTTGAGGTGGAGTGCATCAGATCTTGAATTTAGTATCTCTGGTGGCATTGCTGTTCTACTACCTTACATTTGACCTTCATTGTAATAAAAAGAATTAAAGCTGAACCTTTGGTCTGCGTATTGCAGCTCTCTGTTGAAAGACTGAGTTCCTGAAGAAATATGTTTTTGGATTAGGCTCTGCTCAGGTGATTCGGGAAGCCAACACCGAATACTAAAGCTTAATATTCGGACTTACCAGACCAAATACGAACACGAACACAGTTTTTTTTTCTTTCTATTTTCCGATCGAAGTATGAGTTTTTTTTCGTAACACCTTAATACCGTAATGGTTATAGAGGACTACTTTTCATGTTTTGAAGCAAGTTTAATCCAAATATAATGTTTACCATTAATATACGACAAACCTAAGACAAAAGTATTGAGAGTAATATGCTTTACGTTTGCTGTTGGGGTAATATGATGTTGGGGGTAATATGGGCTGCTTGTATTATTTCTATTATGCAATGGGTTATATTTAGTAAAGGGTAAAATGAGTATATTAATTAAATTTTTATTGTGCTGCTTTTAATTAGTAAAAATACAAATCAATAGGTTGTACTTAGAAAATGGTCCGCCTTTAGTAAAAGGTGTGCTGTATATAGCTCCATCCTATATATATATATATATATATATTTCTTTAATTTTTTAATTCTATCACCGGTCCGACCAATGATGTTGCAGTTGAACCAGTGGTCAATAATCTATCAGATTCTGATAACTATGAATTATACAACACACACACACATATATATAATATAGAAATTGCATGCAATTGTGCTGTTGACTTCTCTAGCTAGCTAGCTAGGCTTACCAAATGTTATACGTACCTGCAGCTCCAAGCTAAAATCTAGGAATTAATATATATAAATATAGAAAGAGAGTCCTCTAACTAACCATTGATGGAATTGAGCTCAACATCTAAGTGTCCATTTTCCTCAATTGGAACACTAATCTTGTATCTGTATCGATGAGCACAGACCAGAAAATATATCAAGTTGAAGACCCCCATTCCTGCTATAAGGTAATAGAAGTAATCAACTCTGCTGGTATTAATATCCTTCGTCAACCACCCATCTTTTCCTGTGATATTATCCACAATACTTATCATGAAGCTGCTCAAGTAACTAGCCCCAGCTACAGTGCAAAAGAAAAGAGAATTGGCAATCGTTGTCATGTGCTCAGGAAACTGCTTGTTGTAGAACTCAATCTGTCCAATAATATTGAAAGACTCAGAAAGCCCCATTAGAATAAGCTGAGGACATAACCACATAACTGACATGGCTGCAACCCCATCTGCCCGAAAATGCGAAATAGCCGAAGCCCTTCTCCGTCGCTCGATAAGTCCGGCGGCAACCATCGTTAGAATCGAAAATACGATGCCAATTCCCATTCTTTGGAGAAGTGTGATTCCACCTTCATGGCCGGTGATTTTTCGGAGAGCTGGTACGAGGATTCGATCGTAGAATGGAAGCCAGAAGAGTACTGTGAGCATTGATATTACTGAGATTGAGCCGGCGGGGATTTGAAAGTTTGGTCCTAAGTGTCTGTCCATTTTTAAGGCTTGTGATACAGAGAATGTTCCTTGTTGTGTTGTGGCAGTGAAGCATATAATGCCGGAAGCCCAGATTGGGACAACTTTTATAAGGCATTTTACTTCTTCTACTTGTTGGATGCTGCATAGTCTCCATTTATTTGAAGGATAACCATCGGGGTTTACTTCACTGCCCACTATTACAGCTGCTTTATTTAAGAACCTAAGGAAATTAATAATACCAATGAATGAATTAATTAGTAACATAAGCCACCAAAATAAATATTAATCGAAAAAGTTAAGTTAGGTGCTTAAAGGTTTAGACATCGAGTTCGATCCATATCAAATCAACATTTTTATTCACAACTTTTTACTCTTTTTACATAAAAAATAAATGATTGGAGATGGACTTAAAAAATTATATTTAATCCACATTGTCGACCTTCGAGAAAGGATAGATAAGACAGAGACAGCAAAAATAGTCAGACAGTGGTGCTACAAGCACTTAATCAGTAGGGCCATTTTTCTGTCTGATTATATTGCAAATTGCATGGGATATATATACACTTAAAAGTAAATTATTGAAGACTTAAAAAATTATATTAATTAGCGACAAGTTTTGTTTGCAATTATAGAACTTTTTAAAACAAATGTTAATTAAAGGGTGGCCAATCCAGTATATATATATATATATATATATATATATATATATCAAACCAACCGAAGCATTTTCCATTGCAAAGTTCGATTTTGATGTAGGATAAGGATTAAGGAAGCTGAAGAAATTACTGCCGTCGGAATTGTTCTATTGTTATTTTTGTAATTTTCATTTTTTGATAATTTAGGTATTTTTAAACATTTTTTATGGTTTTTTATTAGTCAAATTTGAGTCCTTTATTGTATCATATTTGGAAAGATTAATTTTAATTTTAAAATTTTTAAGTGTAATTAAAGTTGAGCAATGTTATACATCCTAATTTTTTTTTTTTTTACCCGAAAAAGTGTTTCAAAATCTCAAATGAAATCAAACCCTTCAATTATTACTAGAGAGAGAATGAATGGATCATCAATCACATCATCGAATGGGAAATATTTATAGAATAATTTTTTGTGATGTCTAGCATTTTTTCATTAAGGTTTTAAATATGGCACCAATGACCCTTTTTTTTTTTTGGGACCACCGAACAACTCAAAATTAATTAAAGTTTTCCCATATTCTTAGCTTCTAAATATCTCAAATTCAAGCAATTATATTAAAATTAAACACTAAAGATCTAAAATTCTAATTTGTTTTCTTACTCACATTTTCTAAACAACTAAACAACCCAAAACCAAGAAGGTGAAAATTATAAGAAGAAAAAGGAAAAAATAACTCCATTACTGTTGCTGGCTTTTATTTTATTATATGATTTTAGTAATAATATATGCCATCAAAATTTTGTATCAGTTTGCCAAGAAAACAAAAACAATAGGTACTTGCAGCATCTACAATGCATTCATATACGCCATTTGATATATCAATGCCAAAATTTGGCACCTTGATCAATGGCATGTATCAATATCAAATTTTGCATGGCACGTGTGTGCTCTAATGCATGTCTTGGCATTTCTCACTTTTTAAAGCTAAAATATGACATAGCACAAATGGTATTTGTCATTTGAGGTGCTAAATTTGGCAACTCTACCGGCCATTACCAAAATTTGTCACCCAAATGATCTATAATTGGAGCAATCTATTTAAATGCCAATACCATATTTTGGCATTAATAGCAACTCAAATGTCATATCATTGGATACACTCTCAGTATTAATGCAAATAGATTTTTCAATTCTATAACAATATGTAACTTAAAAAATCTTAGGGCTGGGCGTGTACACAATTAACTTGAAAAATTGTAATTAGAAAGCCTTAATTTGATGATAGAGATAAATGACCTGAACTGTTTGGTAAGAGGAAGCTTTGACACCACACTCCCAGTCAATGATGAAGAATCATAGTATACACCCACCACCTCTCCGGTAGAGGCCGGAAGCTTAAGTCGGCGCTTCTTGTAAGCTGCAACAAGCACTTGTGCAATGCCGGAAAACACACTCCCCTCCGGCTTCACATACACATATAGCCGAGTTCCAAGAAAGAAGAGAGTAATAGAACCAAACATGAGCATAGTAGGCACCCCAAAGCCCAATGCCCAACTCACTGAGTCTTGAATATAAACCACTACAGTGTAAGCTAACATTAAAACCAATGTAAATGAAGTGTAGTACCAGTTATAGAAGCTATTAATCCCTTTTCTTCCTTCTTCAGTGGTTGAGTCAAATTGGTCAACGCCAAAGGGGAGACTGCATGGCCTGATGCCACCTGTGCCTATTGATAGGAGTCCTAGACCCATTAGCAAAACGCCCAGTTGGGTTCGGGTCGGACCATTGCATTGATCCAGTTGTTGCTGTTGTTTGGTGCATGGAGGAGGGTGCAGGTTAGGAATCCCGGCCGTTAAAGTTACAGTCAGCATTCCCTGCCAATTATTGTTTGATATTGATCAACAAATAATATTCAATTGCATGTTGAAATTGTTTTGAACAAAGTTACAAAAGATTTGCATGTGGATGTATTTAATTAATTTAATTAGTTGACTGCTTAAATGAAGGAAATGACGTTTAAAAATTTGATAGAGCTATCTATATAATTAAGGAAAATGACGTTTAATTATATTTTCATGTGTGTATGTATATGGTCCAAACACAAATTAACAAATGAAACATACAATAAGTATTCAATTTTCCAAAAGAAGTGGAAGCAGCAGTAGTGATGCATGGTACATGTACACTGTAACTTTGCCTATATGCATGTCGCGTAACAAAATTAAAATAGAGAAAGGAAACTTTGCTAGCATATAACATTCAGTCCCTCGTTACATTTATGTAATGATAGAAAAAATTAAAGTAAAAGAAAAAAATCATAGTGATATGAGTGTCGGTTTCTAAAATACAGAGTATGAAAACTTATGATAATATCTTACAGTCACAGTTTTTCGCAGTCTGTATTTTCAAAAACGACCGTTTAGATCACTATGATTTTTGGCATGCATGACATACGTTGGAAGAATATCTAATCTAACGGTCAGTTTTCCAAAATTATTATCTTACATTGACTAAAAAGCCAAGTCCTCATGTCAGGAAGTCCTCATAAGAATATATATATATATATATATATATATATATATATATATATATATATAATTTCTGTAGGATAACAATAAGGGCCTATGCGCTTCAAAGATAGACATGCATGGCAGATTCATGTGGTATTCACGGAGCGAATGATGAGGTTCATGATTAATATTACTATTTTTAACCATAGCTTTGACATAACATAAGCATATATATTTATATTATATCAGAAGACACAAATAATGGTTCTACTCTTTCCTGCTCAGGTTGAAACAAAAATAAAATAAAATAAAATTACCATCTAATGAAATATCCATCTAATTGATCTTACTATATATATTAACTAATTAGTTGTTGAAAAAGTTATGCTGATTGGATGATTTTAACCATCAAATTAACCAATTTTCTTCTCTCTAATTAAACCTTCTTTATAACTTGAACTATTAGGTTAGCCCATAAAACTGCATTGAAACCGAAACCATAAGTGTTTGTTTAGGAATTAAACACAAAATTTTGGTTCATTAAAAATCCGTTTTGACAAATTTTGCCTTCATTACTCTTTTGGTAAATTTCTCCATCTATTCAGGCTTATAGAGAAAGCAAAACATTAATACAATTAAATATTTATTTATTTCACATCAATATATTTTGAGTTGGATAATTTAAAATTTATATAACATTAGGGGACCCACTTCGTCGCTCATCAAAATTTTCAACAACAATTCTATATCACTGACACTTTAATATGAAATTAAAAATCATCTTGACATATCGTGGTTTGAGTAGTGTGTGAAAAAAAGGAAAACAGTTTGAAAGAAGAGACCTCGCCACTCAAAGCATGACACGTCATAATAATTTTTAATTTCTAGTTAAAGTATCTGGTGATATAGTATTTTTCATATTCAAATAGGCACTAAAAGTCGTCAAAATTAGATGTGGAGAGTATTTGGTACATCTAGACTGTTAGGTGTAACCCATAAGATTTATTCAAACCAAGACAGTAAATTAATTATATAAGGTCATAAAATTTGGACAATTTTTAAGTATATCTTAACTATTATGAATGATGGTGCATCCCAACCTGACTTCAGTAGTGTTACCTACTAGATCGAGAAATAATTTTCAAAAAAGTATACATAAGAAGGATAGCAGTGTATGTATACAGTATACACACACATATTATGGACAATTGTGATCATGCATATATATATATATATAGATACACGGAGATGCTAATATAAGGTGTACGGTGACTTCCGTATATAGGACCAATTGTAGAATATATTTTGAAAAACCAACTGATGTTGAATTAGATATATACTGACCCCTCTTACAAATGTCATGTCTGTCAAAAATCATGGAGATCCATCGAGAAAAAAAAATGATAACATTTTGAATAAGTCACAATTTTTCATTGTGATATTTTTCAAAAACTAGCCGTTAGAACAGATCGCTATGATTTTTGATAGATATGACATTTATAAGAGTGGTATCTAATCACAACGGTTGGTTTTTCAAAATATATTATGCAATAGCCTTGTAAAATCATCTGACGCATATCACATGCACCTTAAATATTAGCATCTTCATATATAAGTGGTACATATATGTAATGTAAATATGTAATGTAAAAAATGACATACCAGAAAAGAAGCAATGGAAGCTACAGCAATTGTGCGAAACCTGCCGGCAGAAGCGTCAGAGATGAAGGCACCAATCAAGGGAGCAAAATTAGTGATACCTGTCCAGATGTTAAGAAGGTTTGTAGCAGACACTTGATCCATGTGAAGTTGTGTTAAAAAGTAGACCATGAAGTTTGCCGATAGCCCATATGTAGCCAACCTCTCAAACGATTCATTTCCTACAGCACATGCGCGCAGTAAACCCCAAAGTTTTCCTTAATTCATTTTTGTCACCTCAACTTCAACACATACATATATATATATATATATATATGTTAATTAATATTAATCACTAGAGAGCTAGAGAGAGAGAGAGAGACCTAAGATGTAAGGCATGGACTTCCATCCTCCTGGTTTCCTTTGTGTTTCATGTGAATCTGGTATTGTTACGACGTCGTGTGTCTCCTCCGGTTCCTTTACCGACGGCAACAAAGGCTGTGGGTAAGAAGTGACAGGTACTATCAAAGAAGAGCTTGACTGCTGCTTGTTATTACTTTGTTGAACCCTTTCCATTTTGATCTCTTACCGCACTAGATTCTTTTCTTCGAGAGTTAGGTGCATGAACCACTTCGATCTAGCTCTCTCTTTGTATGTATCCTTATATATATACATACGGGTATATATATATTAGAATCGATTCTCTAAGGAATTTTTATGCTTTTTATCGTCGGTCCACTTTCATTGGAAATGGTATTTTGAAAAACTGACCGTCGGATTAGATAATTTTCATATGTATATTATATCTACTAAAAATTACAGTGATCTAACAGTTGGTTTTTAAAATACAGATATTTAAACAACTTTGACAACATCCAACGATAAATATCAAAGTGTTTCACAAACTGTATTTTGAAAACCGATTATCGAATCATTGTGATTTTTGGTGGACATGACGTTCATAAGAAGATTATTTAATCTAGCAGTCGGTTTTTCAAAATATATATCCGATAGCTTCCAGAAATGATGGGCTAACAATAAGAAACATAAGAACCTCCTAATAGGATCGATTTGTGTGTGTGTGTATATATATGGCTTCTATTATAAGTTAGGTGCACATTGCGCAAAGTTGCGTAAGGTGACTTTTATAAAATCAAATGTAGATCATATTTGAAAAGCTAACCCTTGGATTAGATGAACTGCTTATGAATTTCATGCATGTTCGCCAAAAATCACAGTGATCTAACATTCAGTTTTTGAAAAACTAGTGACATTTTAAAAAACAAAACAGTCACAATTTTTTCCATGATATTTTCAGGAGGAACTAACTGTTAGATCGCTATAATTTATGGCAAACATGAAATTTATAAATAGTTCATCTAATTCAATCATCAATTTTTAAAAATATTATCAAAATGCACCTTATAATAAAAGCTCTCTCCACACACACACACACACACACACACACACATATATATATACACAGAGGTGCTAATATAAGGTGCACTTGATGCAACTTGCATCAAGTGTCCTCCTCTACAGCCACCTGTGATGAAAATTTTTAAAAACCGACCGTTGGATTAGATACCCCTATAATGTATATCATATCTGCCAAAAATCACAGTGATCCAACGGTTGGTTTATGAGAAAACTGACGGCTAAAAAATGATAACATTTTAAAGAACAAAAAGTCATAATTTTTTAGCAGTCAGTTTTCTCCAAAACCAACCGTTGGATCACTGTGATTTTTGGCAGATATGACATACATTATATGGGTATCTAATCCAACGGTTAGTTTTTAAAAATTTTCATCACAGGTGGCTGTAGAAGAGGACACCTGATGCATCTTGCATCAGGTGCACCTTATAACAACACCTCTGTATATATATATCCTCTACAGCCATTTGTGGTTAAAATTTTTAAAAACTGACCGTTGGATTAGATACCCCTATAATGTATGTCATGTCTGCCAAAAATCACTGTGATCCAACGATTGGTTTCTGAGAAAACTGACTGCTAAAAAATTATGACTTTTTTGTTCTTTAAAATGTTATCATTTTTTAGCAGTCAGTTTTCTCAGAAACCAACCGTTGGATCACTGTGATTTTTGGTAAACATGACATACATTATAGGGGTATCTAATCCAACGGTAAGTTTTTAAAAATATTCATCACAGGTGGCTGTAGAGGAGAGCACCTGATGCAAGATGCATCAGGTGCACCTGATATTAGCACTTCTGTGTATATATATATATATATATATATATAAAAGAGGGAGAGAGAGAATGCTGTGGCTGACGAAAAGTGGGCGATACCCCACACTGAAAGACGACAGAGATGCACTATTCATGCAGGCCCACCATGGCAGAAGTTCCCGAACATGCAAAACAAAACAAAAACAAACCAAAAAAAAACCCAATTCGCGTCTCAGAATTCAGCCGTTGGGCCCTTGTTTTGTTTAGCTGTACTATTCTGACTGGATTTATGTAACCATCTCGTCAACCAACTTTGCATTATTTTTACCTCTATTTTGGATTGCTCTTGTTCTTGTTTCTTGTTTCCTGTTTCTTCTTTCTTTTTGTTTTTTTGTCGGGAGCAATTAACTGATTAAGAACGTATATAAGACCTACACACCATAACCTCTTGCCATGGCAAAGGTTGGTTTCATATCGACTTTTTATGTGGGTATAGAATTTCAGATTTGTATATTTAGCCTAATATATATCTTCAATTTTGGATTTTCCGTCTCCTTAACAATGTCTCTAATTTTTATTTTTATTTTTTTTACTTTTCATCCTGCCTTCTTCAAAGAATTAAGCTGGGGAGAGGGACGACTAGTTAAGCTACAAGCTGGCCTGTATGTAGTTTGATATTAAAGTTACGGAGTATTTTATTTTATTTTTACAATACCTGCCTAATTCTTTATATCAGCTCCATTCATATTTTGTCATGCATGTGTACGTTATAATTAATTTTCAAAATTTATGCGTGTGAGTAGGCAATTGTATCTTTCTTATTTTTTGAGATGGGACCCATTTGTATTGTAAGAAAATAAATTTAGGATTTTGATGAAAAATATTATTTTTTTTTTCTTTTAAAATCATTTTATGTAAATAGACACATGAAATAATCATGTAATTTATAAAATAAAAATAATGGTCATTCATTTGCCATATATATCTATCTCTCCATCGTATAAAGATCTTGCAATATATATATATATATATATATATATATATATATATATATATATATATATATATATATATAATGCAGAAGACTGGTAGCTTTTAATATGGGGATGAGGGGTTACCAGATTTTTCACCCAAGAAGTCAGCCTGCTTCAACATTATCTAAGGATGGGCAATAAACTAATAATCAATACCCTGCCGCCCTAGTGGCATCTAAGGAGCTTTTTAATTGATCTCAGCGTACTGGATCAGAGTGATCAGCCAAAAGTGATAGGAGTAACGTGTAAAAAATCAGTGATCTCTTTCTATCTCTCTCTTCTCTTACAACCAAGATCCACTGGTTTTTGGGCATGTATAAAAACTTAAATTTGAGTGAATGATCGAATTTAATCATCTAAATATGTTGGAATTTTTTTTAACAAATGCAAAACTTTTGTTAAAATCAAATGGTTTAATTTAAAAAGGGTATTTTGGTACTTGTATTTCATTAACAATAGTGAAGGGAATTTGATCGGATGTTTTTTAATTAAAGTAATTTGGGTGTTGCCAGCATGCAGTACTGTGACAGCCAAACTTTGGGCTCTTCTGGAGATGGCTCCAACTGGCTAGAGATATTGACATTTCCAACATTGAGATTGAGCTTAATGCTCAAATGGCCATTAATTAATCTTATCAATTACAGTTCTGGTTCTCTAGCCCACACGTATGGATGTCTAATATATTCCTGATTGCAGGTGCGTTGGTTGATTTTTCAAATATATTCCAACACGTTTTTCTAAGAAACGTATTCAATAATTCTCTCTCTCTCTCTCTCTCTCTCTCTCTCTCTCTCTATATATATATATAT
>JAESVK010001325.1:772225-796985 GCA_017140935.1 Hamamelis virginiana | reverse complement strand
TATATATATATATATATATATATATATATATATTGCAAGATATTTTAATAAAATTATTCTTTTTGATGATAAATAAAAAAATAATAATAATAAAGCAAGTGATCGATCCTGTGAGATTTATTTTCTGATTAATTGGCAATCTCCAGGCTGGAACTTTCTAATTAATTCATTTTAATCAAACTATCAAATTATTTAAAAAAATCTGTAATATATTCTTTTAAAAAGAGAGAGAAAAATGACATTATCAGTGTTGTTCGTAGTTCCGACAAAAGCAAAGTTTTGAAAGACCTCCATTATTATTTTATAGCAAGGGCCACCAAACAGTCCAACTCCAAGACATAAGGCAATTACGTACGTACCCCACCTTTTAATATATGCAGGAACTCATAAAATACACAATATATAACTGATGATCTAATCAGTCTAAAATAGAGTCTTATTTTAAAGTGATCACTATTATTGTAGGCAATCATATGGAAGATGTCACCTTCCTCGGCTGATAAAGTTTCAGTTCAAACTCAATCTTCATGCCAGTCCATATATAACATCTAAACATTACCCATATTTTCAAATATAATTATTAACTCGATCTAGCCATTGATGGAATTCAGCTCAACATCAACGAGCGATGATTTTTCCTCATTTTGTAGACTGTCCTTGTAGCGATACTGTTGAGAAACAACTAGAAAATATATCAAATTGAAGAACCCCAATCCAGCTATAAGATAGTAGAAGTAATCAATTCTGCCAGCATTGATATTATTAGTAAACCATTTTGTTCGGCCATGTTTTCCTGTGATGACTTGCACAATTGTCATCAGTAAGCTGCTCAGGTAGCTAGCCAAAGCCACGGTACAAAAGAGAAGAGAATTAGCTATGCTTCTCATATGATCAGGAAACTGCTTGTTGTAGAATTCAATCTGTCCGATAATATTGAAGGAATCAGAAAAGCCCATTAGAGTCAGTTGAGGAGTAAGCCACAAGACTGACATGGGTGCAATCCCACCTTGCCCACCATGCAAATTAGCCGAAGCCCTTCTCTCTCTCTCCACTAATCCCGCAATTACCTGTTGGAAATAGTAATTCATAATTAGTATATATATATATATATATATATACATCTAATGAATACATGGTATTTGGCTAGCTTAATTGAGTCATGTATCAACAATTAGTAGAGTACATGTATTAAATTAGTTCATGTATCTAAAGGCAAGAGACCGGGAAGAGGGACCATAGAGATGTAAAGTACGAAAGAAAGTAATTCTCTCTATTTTGAGAGTGTTTTATGAATTTGTGGAGCTCCCTACGACTTTTAAAACGTAATCTATACTTGGTGTTTGTGTGCTTGTGTCAGGTCACCACATTTCCAGCAACGTAGTAACAAATCTTTCCGCTGCATGTCCAATATTACCATCGATAGAATCGAAAAGACGATGCCAATTCCCATTCTTTGGAGAAGAGTGATTCCTCCTTCGTGTCCAGTGATTTTTCGAAGAGCTGGTACGAGGATGCGGTCGTAGAATGGAATCCATAATGATAATGTCAGCATTGCTACCATTCCTATTGCACCTGCGGGGATTTGAAACTTTGGTCCAAGGTGCCTGTCCATTTTCAAGGCTTGTGATATAGTGAATGTTCCTTGTTGTATCAAGGCAGTGAAGAAAATGATTCCAGAAGCCCAGATTGGAATAATTCTTGCTATGCATTTAACCTCTTCCACTTGTTGGATGCTGCAAAGCCTCCATTTATTCGAAGGAGAACCATCAGACTTTACTTCCCCGTCGTCGAGTATTACAGCAGCTTTATTTAATAACCTAAACAAATAGATTATTATTTAGTAAAGTTGTTATTAACTACATAAGTTAAAGAGAAAATGACAATTGACCCATTCATTCAATTATATTCGACTTACACATTGCACTTGTATAGTTTTAATTAAAACACTAAAATCCCTTATAATTTTCATTTGTGGCACTTTTTACTGTTATGTCAATTAATCGTACGTTTAATTCTTAATTTCATGAAAAATAGTGTTGAATTCATCATTTTTATATGCGCGTAGTATTTATCCTACACTATTAATGTATCAACAAGTATACTGGTAAAGTTTAATTCATAATTTTTCTCAATATATTTTAATTTCTATAAATTATTTTCACCATAAAGTAAATAATTCACAAAAAATAAAATATATTGAGAAAAATTATAAAACTTTACTAGTGTGTTTGTAAATACATGCATCACTAGTTTAGAATAAAAATTGCATGTAAAAATGACAAACTTAATACGAATTTTTATCAAATAATCAAATCATTGAATGACAAAAAAGTAAAAAAGAAAAAAGAAAAAATTGCTGCAAATGAAAATTACAGGAGGTCAATATATTCGAAGTAAAACAATATAGAAGTTTATTGTGTAAATAGGTGACAGTTAAAGGAGGACAAACCGAAATTTTTCTTAAATTATAATTAGAAAACTTTTCCTCCATGAAGAGATATATCACCTGAATTGTCTGGTAAGAGGAAGCTTTGACAGTACAGTAGTCCCCTTCTTCAATGGGGGATCATAGAAAATTTCACCCTCAACCTCTGCAGTGTCCGAAAGTTGAAGTCGGCGCTTCCTGTAAGCCGCAACAAGCACTTGGGCAATGCTAGAAAATACACTCCCCTCCGGCTTCACATACACATAAATATGCGTTCCAAGAAAGAAGAGTACAATTGAACACAACATGAGCCCAGTTGGTATCGCAAAGCCCCATACCCAGCTTATTGAATCTTGGATATAAATAACTACCGCCATAACAATCATTAAAATGAATGTAAACGTGGCGTAGTACCAGTTAAAGAAGCTATTAATCCCTTTCCTTCCTTCCTCAGTGGTGGGATCAAATTGGTCCACACCAAAGGGGATGCTGCATGGCCTTATGCCACTTGTGCCTATTGATATCAGAAAAAGACCCAGAAGAAAAACACCCAGTTGAGTTGTGGTTGCAACAATGCATTGATCATTGTCTTCTTGTTGTTGGGTGCATGGAGGAGGATGCAGCTGAGGAATGAAGGTGGTTAAAGTCACTGTCATCATTCCCTGTCGATCAGTGTTTGATATGGATCAGCAACAAATTAAGTATATTATATTGCATTATAGTTATGTAGTTTTGTATATTAAAGTAAGTATTAATTACATATCATATTTTCAAAAACTGATCATTAGATTAGATAAGTAAAATGCTTATATATCAATTAATTTCATATTTGCTAAAATCACAGTGATGTTGATTTCTGAAAAAATCAACTAGAAAAATGCTTGACTTTTTTATTATTTAAAATATATATCACAATTTTTTTCTAGCTAGTTGATTTTTTCAGAAACCAATAACCATTGAATCGAATCATTGTAACTTTTGGCGAACATGAAATTTTTAAGTCATTTTTAAAAAAATATATTCTGAAATTGGTTGATCTATAGAGGTTACCTTAATTACGCAACTTTGCATATATATATATATAGGCGCTATTATCAGGTGCACTTGATGCATCTTGCATCAGGTGTCCTCTTATAGAGCCACTTACACTGTAAATTTTGAAAAATTGACCGTTGGATTAGATACTCCTATCATGTATGTCATGCCTGTCAAAAATCACAGTGATCCAACGGTTGGTTTTTGAAAAATATAACTTTGAAAAATTATGACTTTTTTTGTTTTTTAAAATGTAATCATTTTCTAGCAGTCAATTTTTCAAAATCTATTACAATTGGTCCTATTGAAGGTCACCTTAAACATCATTACGTAAGGTGCACTTTATAATTGAAGGACTGTCATGTTAATTATCAAAAGTAATCACTGCTAGGGCGATCGAAGGAAGGTTTTAGCAAAAATAAAACAAAGTCCTATGCTTCCTTTCCCGAATCAAATCAAATAGTACAGCTAGATAATGATTGACAATTTTCATTTGGATTTTGGACTCACAATTTGAAATATGATAATTAAACTGAAGAAGCACCGAAAATTGAAAAAGAAACAAATTTAATTAATCATATATATATATCACCGTCGTATGTGAAATACATACCAGAAGTGCTACAAAGGACGCAACAGCAATAGTTCGAAACCTGCCCACATATGCATCAGAGATGAAAGCACCAAGCAAGGGGGCAAAATTAGTTGCACCAGACCATATGTTAAGTACGTTTGTAGCGAACACCTGGCCCAGGTGAAGTTGCGTCAACATGTACACCATCAGGTTCGCCAGCAACCCAACTGTCGCTAGCCTCTCCAACGTTTCATTTCCTACACAGTAAACGCCAAATTAAGCTTCTTCTCTTTTTTTTTTTAATTATATATATTTTTTTCAGTTACCTTATTATATATTATTTTAACTGCAGCTAATTGTAGGATGCATATTTTGATAAACTAACGTTTGGATTGAAAAAGAATGTGATTACGGTGATCCAATATCAAATTTTCAAAATAAAGATTATAAAATTTGTGCCGTTAAAATTTGTTACAGTTTCTCTCAATCATATTTTCGAAAAACTGACCGTTGGATTACCGTAATTTTTGGTATGCATAAATATTCAACTATTAATTTTTCAATATATGTATCCTACAATTATCTATTAATTTCGTACTTGTATAAGTTCACATAAGCATAAATAACTTGATCATTTCTATATGTAGAGAGAGAGAGAGAGAGAGAGAGAGACCTAAGATGTAAGGCATAGACTTCCATCCTCCAGGCTTCCTTTGTGTTAATTCCTTAGAGCTTTGTCTCTCCTCCGGTTCCTTTACGGATGACAACATAACCGACGGTACCGACGGCAACCATGAAGCAGTAATGGGTAAGCAATTTATGCAACAGAATGGCCTTGTAGAGCTTGACTGCTTCTTGTTATCTCTCCCAGCCATTTTAATTTCTTCAAGGTGGCTGCGCGCTCTACCTAGCTGGGTTGCTATGTTTGCGGCTTAGAGATGATGAAATGTGCCTTGGCCTCTGATTCACCATTCACCAAGTAATGAGAGAGAGAGTGAGCTAGAGAGTTGTGACAGGGTAGCAAGGGTGGGTGCATGACATATATGTACGTAGCTAGCATGCATTCTCACAGAAAGCCGACATAGAGGTGAGGTTGTTTCAGCTCCGTCACCGTACCCCTTAAAATGTTTCACCATATACGAAACCCCAAAAAACAAGCCAATTAACCAAATTGCGTCTGAAAATTTGTCTTAAAGAGTTGTTTTACGATTTAGACGTGCAGTTACATTGCAAAACAACCAGCCCTTGAGCCCTACGTTTGCAATGATTGTAACAACTATACAACAATTCATTATTATTATTTTTTTGAAGCTGTATTGTTTGTAGTGCTAGAACCATGCTAACAGTCTCGAAGCATAGCATATGGATGTTGATTGACACCGATCGAGATGAATATTGATATTTGTTGATTGAGCAGATGCTGCTCTAAGAACACTGCCGTCTCCCCAGAATCTTTTACACTGCACAATGGTTTGGATCCACGTCCTTGGTATTTTTCTTTCCCTTTTTGGTAAAATGGAATTATAATATTTAATTTCACCAAAAAAAAAAACATATAATACTACTTAGGCATTTTATTGTCCAGGTTTCAAAATATTTATAAAATTAACTCCATTTGAAAACAATCACTAAACTAAATCTCTATACAAAAATTGGACAAGAATGCCCTTCTAACAGTCATAAAATTTAGATTCAATTTTTAAATTTGACCTACAATCGATCACCAAAATAAAATAAAATGGATCACCAAAAAATTCATAACTACCAATCACCAGTACCAAAATAACAAATAATCACCAATTAATCATCATAATATTGTATAATCACCAATTTTGTTAACAATCACTAATTCAGAAAGTCATCTTCCATTTTTAATCCCACTGCACTGTGAACTAAATAAATGATTGAAGCCGTGCGCACTATCATCCAAGATATAATTGTTGTGGGATTCTCGTCCAAGATTGAAATCATGAAAAACATATCTTGATAAAAACATAAAAAATGAATGACAATTAGGGTGTTTGAATAATGTTTTTAATTCAGTAAAACATGAGCCAAACAAATAAACAACTAGTAGAGCTTCCATCCTATTTGCGCAAATTAAAAGATCCCTCGCTTTATATATATATTCGCAGGAGGATATGAACCCAACGTGCGTACTCATGAGATGGGTGAAGATCGATCACCTGTTTGACCACCCTAGTCCCCAGCCTCAAACCCACTGTTGTTTATTTAACTTGACAATTAGGGTGTGTTTGTTACCTGGGAATTCTGAACTTTTGGAAATTGATAAAAGTTCAGTTATCTATTTGATAAAATTCGTGGGAGTTACAATTCCCATAAATACCTCAATTTCCATGAAACACAGAAATTAAAATTCCCACATCTATAGGTAGGAATTGCTAATTCTCACATTACTTAACTTTACAATATTACTACTATTATATTCAAAATTCATCTTTCTTTACCAAAAAATTGATTTTTGATTATAATTATCAAAAACTAATTAATTTAAACTAAAAATATGGTTGTCAAACTTTCAATAGCATTTTTTTTTTTTTTTAAAAAAAATTTAATTATGTTACTTTTTTTTCAAAATATGTGACCTTTTCACTTAAAATAACTTAAAACACAAAAGACAACATGATTTTAGCAAAATAAGATCTACTTTTAATAAAAATGATCAATCAAAATAATTTTTTTTTCAAAGTTTTTGGACCATCCGAACAACAATAATTTTAATTCTCGGGAGTTTGAATTCCTGAGAGTTCACAATTCTCGAGAATTAAATTCTCAACAAACGAATTACAGACCCTTAATGTGCATGGTCACACTAATATCGGAGCACAAATAGGTATGGCTAATAAAGTTAGGGATGTCAATGGGATGGGTTAAAAGGGTAACCCGCCCCGCCCCTATTGGGAAGGGTTTGGGAAATAGATTTGAAAACCCTATAGGATTTGGAAAAAAAAATTAAAAACCCTATTGGGTTTGGGACGAGAATGGGATATAACTTTTCCAACCCGTCCTGTCCCGAATATCTATGTATATATAATTATACTAAAATCTTTTCCATTTATTTACAATATTTAGTGTTTTAAGATTTTTATCAATTCTATTTTTTTCTGTTCTTTTCACCAAATTAGTATGTATAAATATTTATTTTAACAACTAATACTTATAATCCAAGATAAAAACCAAAATTTGTTGAGATTATGATTATGATTTATTCCAAAATAAAATAAAATTGAAATTTAAAAAATATTTTAATTATTTTTTCAAACCCGATGTGAAAACCCGCCCGCCCCTGCTCTGCTCCGCCCCGTTTTAAGTTGGGAATGAGATGGGTTTGGGAAATGATTTTTATTCACAGGATATGATTGGGAAAGCAAAAACCCGCCCCGCCAATATCCCTAAATGAAGTTGCATCGTCATGTCAACATTACAAGTTAACCTGATATATAGTTGACACTACAATTTATGTGACAATTTTAATTTATTGTAGTTTTTTAAACTAATTTGCACTGAAAAATATATATATATATATATATATATAATTCACAAATCAAACGCACTCCATGTGAAACATAAAATATAATTTTTGGGACTGTCCATATATCAAAGCAACATTTTCATTTGTATAATAAAGATAGTTTTGTTACCACGTACTATATATCTCTTCTTTTTTTTTATCCATTTCCCCCTTCACTTAATTTGGTGATACTACTGGACTGAATGTGACGTATAATTTTCCTTGTACGTTATTTTTCTTTTCCTTCTACTGTCATCTTCTCTTTCTTCTTTCTTCTTATTCTTCTTCTTTTTTGGGTGGGAGCCTGAGAAGATAGTGCATAGAATTAATTTAAGGGCCTTGTTATTGCAACCCCTTTGAACTATTAGCCCACCCTAATCATTTGTGATTTTTTACTGTTTTATGAAAAAATACATTGTTTTTAAGAAAACTAGCCGCAGAATCCACTAGAAAATATCATTTTGAATAACTTTGTAGAAGAAAGTTTTTCCAAAATCTATCATTTAAGTAAACTTTTTGACCATTTATTATTTTTACAGAATATTTCTTAAAAAATGCCAAAAAGTCTACTTAAATGATAGATTTTGGAAAAACTTTATTCTAAAAAGTTGTTCAAAATGATTTTTTCTAGTGGATATCGTGGCTAATTTTCTTAAAAACAATGTATTTTTTCATAAAACGGTAAAAAATCACAAATAGTTGGGATGGGCAAATAATTCAAAGAGGTTGCAATAACAAGGCCCTTAATTTAAACCCTAAACCCATCAAACCCAATCACTATGTTTCAATTAAGCCAAGGCCCAGTTTATAGAAGGTCAAAGGCCCATTAAACAATGCAAAATGTCATTATTCTTGAAAGATGAGCTTCATCAGTCCCCAAACCCTCCTATGGTTTTAAATTTGCAAATTTCTAATGAAAAATGAGAATTTCACCAAATACAGGGAACATGTGGACTCGTTCCATGAGGTTGGTCCCATGTGTCTTGATGGAATTTTTATTTAAGAGAATTCCAACATTACTTAATTCTAATTGATTTTTCTTTTCTTTTTTTCCTGTCCCTAAATACCAACTTATCCAAATTTGAATAAAATGATTAAAAAAATTGTTTTAATTGCTTAGTTAATTTGACCTTTCAAATATTTACTGAATTTTCTAAATTTTTCTCTAGAATTTCATGACTTTACAAATATTTTCTGAATTTTCTAAACTTTACAAATATTTTGCCCTCAGGTATTACGGCATATAGTTGCAATGATTATAACAACTATAATACCATTAAGATTTTCTTTCAAAAAATATAATTTAGGTTTTTTATTCATTAAAAATTCTATTGTTTTTAATGAATTCTATTTTGTTTAAATTCTAACATATACATTTAAATATAAATGATTCTATCAGCATATACTTATATAAGCTTATATAAGTATGAAACTAATAGATAATTGTGGGATAAATATTTTAAAAAATTGATCGTTGGATTAAATACTATATTAATGCATGTCATGTATATATGTCAAAAATCACAGTGACCCAACAGTTTTCGGGGGTCACAACTTTTTATAATCTATATTTTGTGATTTTGGAATTGGATCACCGATGATTTTTGGCAATGCATGACATCCATAAAAAGAAATGAATATCTAAGCCAATTATCAATTTTTATAAAATATGTACCCCACAATTATCTATTAGTTTCATGCTTACATAACTTATGTAAGTCACTCGTATACTTACAGGATTAGGACTATATATATATATCCTAACTTACATAACTTATGTAAGTCGTATACTTACAATTATCTGTTAAATTCCTTTTAATTGAATATATACTCTAATTTCTTAAAGTATTCCTCCTTATATTTAAAGAATATAAATTATTGTCAATTTGATCATTACTAAGGGGTCCATTTGGGTTAGCTTTTTCTAAAATCACCTTTGGAGAACTATTTCTTCAAGTGAGAAAGTAAAGCATCCAGATCATGACACATCACTCAAGCATACCCAAGCTCATGCAAATGATGCAGACTCATCTCTTTATGGTCAAACCATATCTTCATATGTCAAAATTTCTATACTAGAAGTGATTGTGGCAAAAGTCATGGTCCCCTAACTTTTGCCTCAATCACCTCAAATATGAAAATTTTAACAATAATCTTATCACTCCTCAAGATGTCTAAAAATGATGGTCACTCCATCTTTTGGCCCGTTTGGGTTAGCTTTTTCTTGAAATCATTTTTGGACCTTAAAATTCCTCTCAATCTAGGAGATAGAGTGACACAACTTGAAGAGTGGTAGGATTGTTGGCAAAATCTTCATACTAGAAGTGATTGAGGCAAAGCTAGGGGACAACTTTTGTCACAATCACTTCTAGTATATATAGAAATTTTTATATGTGAATACATTGTTTGACCATAATTCTAAAGATATATGTGAAGAAATAGTTCTCCAAAATTAATTCTAAAAAAAGCTAACCCAAATGGACCCTTAGATCGAGTAGAATTTCAAACTCCAAAAGTGATTTTAAGAAAATCTAACCCAAACGGCCCTAAATAACCGACATACGGTTACTATAACTTCCTAAACTTCTCTTTGTAAAAACAACCATTTCTCCTTAAACTAACCGACTTCCCCTTATCCCCTCTTTCCCTTGCAACCCCTTTTTTCTCCTTAAACTTACCCACTTCCCCTTATCCCCTTGATATTTCCCTTGCAAACCCTCTTTTCTCATCTCTTTTATTTAATTTTAATTCATTCTCATGATTTTTAAATTATATATATTTATGTTTCAATATAAATTTTAAAATGAATGATAATATTTATGTGAGTAGCTCTACATGCATGTTGTCAAGCTTTTAAAGCTTGGGGTACGTAGATGCATATATCACGGGTGCCCCCACAAACAATATAGTATTTCCTTAATGCCAAGTGCCAGTTTTTACTATGTTGAAGTTAGTTTTTCCCCTTTCACTCCTCACTTCACTTATTATAGTTATTTTAGATGGTACTAAAAAAAAAAAAAAACATAAATTGGGTAATTTAAGTTTGTTTGAGTTTGGTTATGAGCTTAATTAGGTTAAATTCAAATTCCATGCTAATGCTAGCATTTGTGAGAGCTAGCATGAAGGCAAGTTGTCAAGAGGGCCTAACAAATGTTTTGTTTTTGGCCTTTAAGGAAAGTCCATTGGGATTTATCAACTACATAATTTGGCTATTTCTTTTCCTTCCCTTAAAATTCTCAATCTTAATAAAGGCAATTAAAATTCAATTCCAAATTTTAAGTATAATCACATAAAAACGTTACCAATATGTTATAGCTAACATCTTCGAATAACACAAATGTTACTTAATTTTTGGCTTAATGGTTCATGTCACTCCTCTCTAGGGCCGGCCTTAGCTATATTGCCAAGGAAACATTTGCTTAGGGCCCCCTATTTTTTGCAAAAAATTAGGGCTCCCGAGTTGGGTGCCTATAGGTAAGAGTAGTAACAAAAAAAGCTCATTATTTTTCCATGCAAATTGTGATTGGGCCTTTTTTGAATAAGAAAAAATAAAAATAAAGATTTGGGCCCCTTTGTCTCTTTTCTCACTAAAAAAAATATGTGGGCCTTTAATTTTTTGTCTTTCACTTTACCTCTAGCCTCCCCCACGGCCCCACGTGAGTTCAAAAGTTCAATTGTTTTGAAAAGTTAGAAGACCCTTTCTGAGTCTTGACATCATTTCCCAGTTCCCACAATTCCACTTTATCTCTCTTGCTTTTTCGTCTCTATCCCTATCTTATAATCTTGGATTCTTTATTCTTGGTGCAGAGGCGCAGAGCAACCCCCACTGCCACAGTCCCCCATTGCCACAGTCCCCCACGGCCCCACAGTCCCCACTCCCCACTTGGCCACTTTTAAAGTTTATCTCATTGAGGCTTGTACAAGTAAGTTTCTACCTTCTTTTATTAATTTATTATTATTGTTATTAATTATTTTGAGTGTGAAATTTTTTGTTTAGGACTTTTGGACATGATCTTTATATTGTAGTATAAATCTATTTATTATTATTTGTGGTGAAATTTAGGCTATATGATTGTTATATATGGTAGCATGAATTTAATAATAGTTATTATTAGAGATTTTTTAGTTAGGACTTTTATTTTAGGGTTTTATGTGATATGTATGTTTGTATAATTTTATTATTGTTCGTAGCTTATTTTGAGATTGAGATTTTTTATTAGGGTTTCTAATTTTTCTATCATTTAGTTTAACCAAATGCCATGGTTGAAATATATGTTGTTATCATTTAGTTTAATCAATTTTACTACCATTTAGACTATTTAGTATAACCAATTTTTTTTATCATTTAGTTTATTCAATTTTTCGTAACAACTTTTTAGAGAAGTTAATTGATTTTAATTTTTTTCTTCATATTTTAGGTTTTAATTATGCCTCATAATAGAAAGTGTATTTCTGGACATGAAAAAAAAAAAAGCAAAAGATAGAAAAATTTATTCGATCTCAAGAAGGAGTACTTGACAAATTTATTATTAGTAGCAAACAAACAGAAGATTCAAGTTTAGTTGAAGATGTTTTGACTGGGCAACATCGGGATGTGTTTGAAAATGAAAAACATGAAAACTTGGTAGATGAAGAAAAAGAACTTGATTAATGTTTGAATGAGATTGAGATTGAGAATGATCAACATGAAAAACCTAATGAAGAAAATGGGCCTTTAAACATTTATGATCCTAGTAATTGGGGGCAGGTTGATCAGAATATTAGAGATTTACAAGTGGAAAGGGGTCCTATAAGAAATAATGATGTCAATTTTCTGATTGATGATTATGGAATACATTTCTCCTCCACCGATTATATTCGACATTTATCAAATGGAGATAAGCAGGATAGGAAATTGTTAGTATATTCAAATATTTTGGATATAATATATTGTTTTTGTTGCAAGTTGTTTAAGCAAGATGGAAATATGACTCAATTGGCTATTGAAGGATTGAAAGATTGGAGAAATATTGGGAAGAGACTTAAAAGTCATGAAACTAGTAATAAACATATTACTTGCATGAGAAAATGGATTGAACTTAGTATAAGATTGGAAAAGAATGAAACAATTGATAAAAGTGTGCAAGAACAAATAAACAGAGACAGAGAACACTAGAGACAGTGTTGAGCACATATATTTGCGTATATTTAATGATATTTTGCCCCTTTTTGTAGAACTTGAACCTTTAATTTTCTTTATTTGTTGCATTTTACTCTTTTCTAGTGTTTTCTTTATTTTAGGTAAAAAGGGGCACTTTAGGCAAAATCATTATGCATGAGCATTGCAAGCAAAGGAGCAGGCTTGAAGGAGGTTTCTCAAGTCTTCAATGATGATCAAAGTGCTTGAAATGTAGTGTTGGCTCTTTGGATTACTTCTTGGTATTTTTCAGCAAGTATGTATTGGTACAGTCTTTCTATGTATCAATACATACTTTTTCCAGATTCCTCCACTTATGTGAGTGAGCTTGTATCAATCCAGAGTTTAGCTTATATCAGTACACGCTCCCTTCAGCAGTGCAAGCCGTGGATAGATTCTCTTGTTGGTCAAAGGGCATTCTTGTAATTTCCCATCTAATCTTTGTAACCCTAAAAAGAGGTATAAAACCTCATTTTCAGCTGGACAAAGGGAGCTCTCTCCACTTAGTTTAGTTTTAACTTAGTTTTTCTCTTACTTTTAGCTTAGGATTTCCATTGTTCTTCATAAATTAGTGTAGTTTAGCTTAGTTTAGGTTGTTTAACTTTTATATTTGACTCTCAAACTTTGTTTCTTTATATTTCAAGCAATCAATAGCATTTATTTCATGTTCTTTGCATTCATGGTTGTTGTTCTTGCATTTACTTCTTGTTTTCTAGCTTTAATGGAGTTCTAAACCTCCAAGGTAGGATTCGAACGGTGGAAACCCATCTCCAACCAAGGTAACAACACTCTCTCATTCATTTGTGTTTAAATGGAAGTTGTATGGTAGGAAATACTCATTATCTCTTCTTGACATCTAGTTTGACATCTTCTTGACTACTTGTAGACAAGCTATGCTTGGCACATGTAGTGCTTGAACTTATATACACTCTAAGTGTTTGATAAAATGTCTAAGTGAGCATTTACTATCATTTTCCTATCTTTCTTTGTGTTGAATGCTTTTAAAGTTAAATCTTCCATCAAAGATCATTCCTCAATGGATCCAAGATTAGAACTCTAATGAGAGAAGCTTGTTGCTTGGTTGTGGATGAGTGGAAACCCTAGAATCCTACCATTTACTTTCATTGTCTTAATTTCCTAAACAAATCAATCACCAAATCAAATTAACAAACCCCCATGATTTTACAATTTCTTGCACATTCTTTGGATATCAACACCTAAGAATCCTTTTAGAAAGCCCCACTCTCTGTGGATATGACCGTGGGTTCTCTCATGTTATTATGCTTAGCTATGTATCAATTCCTACGCTTGGGAATTAATTGAACACACCTATAGAACACAAGCAGACAAGTATTAGTAAGGATTCTTGCTGTTGTGAAGACTCTTGTTAGAACTAATATGGCATTTCGTGGGGACAATGAGAATATTTATCAAAAGAAGAATGTAAATTTTTTGAGCATAATTGAAATGATGCTAAATTTGATCCAGTAATACAAGAACACCTTCAACGTCTCCAAAAATGTGACATTCAAAATCACTATCTTAGCCACAAGATCCAAAATGAATTTATACAAATGTTGGAAAATGAGATCAAAAGTACTATATATTGTTGAAAGAATCAAGAAAGCGAAATACTTTTCAATAATACTTTATTGTACTCCAGATATTAATCATGAAGAACAAATCTCACTTGTAATACGGTGTGTGGATTCTTCAACAAGTCCGGTAGAAGTGAAAGAGTTCTTTCTAGAATTTTTGAAAGTTGATGATACATCTGGGCAAAGACTTTTTAATGTTCTTATAGAAGTGCTGAAAAATCTTCATTTTGATATTTGTGACATACGAGGATAGGGCTATGACAATGACTCTAATATGAAATGGAAATATAAGGGTGTACAAAAAAGATTGCTTCAAATAAATCCTAGAGCATTATACACACCATGTGGTTGTCATAGTCTTAATCTTGCATTTTGTGATATGGCCAACTCTTGTTCTAAGGCTTCATCTTTTTTCAGAGTGGTGCAACGTATATATGTTTTGTTTTTGTCTTCTCCAAATAGATGGAAAGTTTTCAAGGATAATGTGGGAGGTCTCACACTGAAGCCATTGTCAACAACACGATGGGAGAGTCATGTTGAAAGTGTTAAAGCAATAAGGTACCAAGCTCCACAAATAAGAGATGCTTTACTTCAATTGGCAGATATGCATGAAGAATCCAAAACAAATAGTGAAACTGAGTCCCTAGCAACATATGAACTTGAGAATTTTAAGTTCTTAGTTGCTATGATTGTCGGCACAATCTGTTGTTTGTTATTAATTATGTTAACAAGACTCTTCAAGCTAAAGACATGAATATTGATGTTGCTATATAGCAATTACAAGGACTCATTGCCTTTTTTGAAGGTTATAGAGAAAATGAATTTGCACATGCTATAATTGAAGCTAAAGAAGTTGAAACTACAATGAAAATTGAACCAACTTTTCGTGAAAAACGTATCATTCGCAGAAATAAATAATTTGATGAAAATGCAAGTGAAGAAGTGACACAATCAGCAGAAGAATCTTTTAGAGTTAATTACTTTATTTATATTATAGATCAAGGTCTTTCTTCACTTAAAAATAGGTTTGAGCAATTTTAAAAATATGAGCAGTGTTTTGGGTTTTTGTTTGATTTAATGAAGTTAAATTCTGTAAGCGATAAATGCTTGAAGACGTACTGTGCAAATCTTGAAGATTTTCTAAAATATGACGGACGGGCTTTCTGATGTTGATGGTAGAGATTTATTTTTAGAACTAAAAGTCTTAAAAGAAAATTTTCCAAAAAAAAAAAAAAACGATTGATGTGTTGAATTATTTGAAAGAAATTGATGGTTGTTTTCCAAATGTGTGAATTGCATATAGGATAATGTTGACAATACTAATCACAGTTGCCTCTGGAGAAAGAAGCTTTTCAAAGTTGAAATTGATCAAGTCTTATCTTCGATCAACAATATCACAAGAAAGATTGAATGGATTAGCTATCTTATCCATTGAAAGTGATATGACAAAGAAGATTGATTATGTGACTTTAATTAGCGATTTTGCAGCAAAAAATGCAAGAAGAGTAATATTTAAATGATCCGTTACTTTTCTTGATGAGAATGGTGATTTCTTTAAGGTAATTAAGAAAAACAAATATTCAATATTTTTAAACTTTTTTTAACATTTTTCTTGGAATTATTTTTTCTTCGAATGCAGTTATGCAGAAGAAGATGAAGTCAAAAATGTTATTTTTGTAACTGATGAAGATATATCGGTCGGGTATATTAGGTTATTTAGTATTTCTTTTTAATTGTTGTGTTTTCTTTAGTTCATGATTTTAGTAATAACAATATATGCATCTAAAATTTGTGCGATTACTAGCGAAGTAAATTAAAAGAATAGTATGTAGCTTAATTACATGCATTTTTTTTTTTTTTTTTTTTGTCAGTATTTAGTAGGGGCCAATTTGAAAGTTCGCGTAAGGCCTCTCAAACCTCAGTGCCGGCCTTGCTCCTCTCTCATGAGATGGGATTCTATCATCTATTGATCATGCCTAAGAATAGGTCCATCGTTCTGACATTCACGGCCTCACGAGGACCTGCATTGAGTAACCAGATTTCATCATTCTGACAAATCACGTTGTCTCATCAACCCCCAAAACGAAAAACCCCAATTTTAATCCAACGCCCATCGTCACTCTCGTCCCAATCCCCAGCCAAACACTCCCTAAGGCCTAACGATGACAATATGCTGCACAGAAAACAAGAAAGAACGAAGCAGCTAAAGGCTATTTATTAAACCACCTCCTTCACACTCTCCCCGCCATTTACTATAAATTCTAACAACCACCATTTTATTTTATACTAAACAAACACAATTCCTTCGGCTACCCATTAATGTGTTATGCTTTCCAGTAGTATTGTTCGTTACTTGCTCCGTCTTCTTTCTTTTTCCTTCTTGCTTGCGCGCACTCTATTTCCTTTCATTGTTTTATTCGAATCGCATTGAGCTTCGATTGTTCGACGAAATGCCTGAACGATGGCTTCCTCTAATATCCTCTTCGTCTCGCCCTACGCTTTCAAAGATTTGAGTTTCTCTACACTTCCGTCTCTGCTTCTAGTCATCAACCCAAGAAGAACAAGAACAAGAACAAGAACAAGAACGAGAAGAATGGCTGCGTCTCTCAATCTTGTTGTTGCGAGGGAGAAAGATTCGTTTGGGTTTTGTGATTTGAGAAGAAATAATCGTCAGAGCGGTGGTGGGTTTTTTAGGAGGTGTAAGGGTTGGGAGAGAGAAGGGAATTGGAATTTGGAGGCTGAGATTTTGGAATTTATGGAGAAATCTGAGAATCCTGAGAATTTTCCTTCGAAGGAAGAATTGGTTGATGCGGGGAGGATGGATTTGGTGGACGCTATTGTGAAGCAAGGTGGCTGGCTTTCTTATGGCTGGGATTTAGATAATGAAGAACAAGAGTCGGTTAGTGAGAATGGTGGGCTTGCGAATTGGGATTCCATAATGGACCAAGACTGTGGTAATGGAATTCTTGAACAGAGGATTTTGGAGGGCAATGAAGTTCGGGGTTTTGGGGTTAATTCTTTTGACTGCAATTCTTCCCTGTCAGCTTCGTCGTCTGGTAGATCACTGTGAGGCTTCTATTTCAATTCACTGGTTATTTACTTGTTAACATGTTTCATTTTCAATTTGTCCATGGGCGGTTATCGTGCAAATTTTTCTGTCTTTTACTCAAAACTTATAAACTGTTGCATTCCTTAATAACTTCTCTCCATTGTACCTACAATTTTGTTATTGTTTACACGGATTGAACTGAGAAAAAGCTAAAAAGAAGAGTGTTCTGAGCCATTAGTTTAAAATACACATGCTCAGCAGAGATGTGAATATGTGATATGATCTCATCAAGATGCCCAAGAACACAATCTTGTCAGTGTTTTACATTTTCAGTACTCCCTTTTCTTGGGTAAACAGTTTCTGGTGTTATGTATCATTTTTCTTGAAATTTTTTTTCCTCTGTCTCTTTTTCCCTTTTGTTGTATGCACTATATTTTTTGTGATGTGATTTGATTCATGGGTTCGGTTTTCATTCAGAGAAACGGAAGCTGAGAATGATACTGGGATTGAGGGTATACTGAATCGATTGGAGAAACAGAGAAATATGACTTTTGGTATTGATTTGAGAGAGAAAGGAAATAGTACACATGTATCAAGTAATGATGATGAATATGGTTGGCATCCTGGATCTTCAACAGATACGGTAAGTTTATTTTGTAAAATCCTAAATTAGGTTGGTATTACCAAGACTGACTGTGGTATACTTTCAGAAAAATGGCTTAAAGGAATGTTAATTCAAATTGTTCCTCAATTCCAGTTTGTTGTCATTCCCACATTAATAGATACCTAGAAATACTGTGGTATTGAATGTTAAGGATTTGACATATTTAAATTTTAGATTTATATGTACTTAGAGCATCTCCAATCCTAACCTAAACTCTTCCTCAAATTCAAATTTGGGTAAAAGAGGCCAAAAACTCTTCTCCAACCCTTACTCAAACCTATACCAAATTTGAGTTTTACTCAAACTCAAACCCAAACTGAGTTCTAACTCAAATATTTGAGTAAATGAAAATATGACCGTTGGAAGAAGCTACATACCTTCCTTCTCCCCGGCAAAGCTCTTCATCACACAACCATGGCTACCAGCGAAGCTCTCCCTGTGTATGATTCTCCCTGCCTCTCCCCGGTGAGTTGACAGATCTTTCCCCAGCGAAGCTCTCCCTCTCCCCGGCGAAACGCTCGCTCTTGCTCTCTCTCTCTCTCCCTCCCCCCCTGCAAAACGACTTGCACAGCTTGCTTGGGTAAATGAACTAGCTTGCAGCTGTGATGAGAAATAGGCCGTGTTTGGGTGCTAGGTGTAGGCCATCATGAGGTGTAGGCTGTGGGAGTAAAATATTATTATTAAAAAGATTTGAGTAAATGATTGGAGAGCTTCATGTCAAATGGAGTTTTTTACTCAATTTAAGTAAGAGTTTGAGTACATGATTGGAGATGGTCTTGAGTAGGGTTTATTCTATCCTGAGTTCTGGAATTACAATATATGTACTCCAAAAAAATATAAGTTCTAAGCTTTTTAGGATAACTACACTAGTAAGATAAATAGTTTTTCTGTTAGTGTGGGAAATGCTTGGGTGGCAGTCACTATCACTGCATTTGCATTTGGGTATTTTGTCATCATTGTCCAGTTTGATGGCTGAGTTCATTTGTATTTGGATGTTTACAATCTAAAACGTAATGTGTTGTGTCTCTTACACTGTAAAAGACAGTTGCTGGCCATGAAAGAAGCAGGAGGCCTGCATCATCAACCCTCAACAAAGGCATACTCAATGATTCATGGAGCAAGCTTACTTCCTCAAACTTTGATGCTTCAAGAAACTCGCCTGAGCCTGAAATGTGGAGAACTTGGAGCATCCAGAGGGCAGGTTTTTCAGATGGTTCAGGTATTATATTTCATAGTTTCAAGTAGAATTTATAGGTTAGATGTTTTGGAGTAACTGATTTCTGTTTTTATTGATTCTTCTAATTTGCAGATGCTGAAATTGCTTTCAATGAAACTGGAAATGGAGGAGCCATGGATACTAAAAAAGATGAAATGCTTTCAATAAAAGAGGGTGCCACTGGACCGATAGAGAGAAGGAAAGAGTTGAACTCTTGTGTTAAAGAGATTGACAACAATCCTATACGAACTCGCCTTCAGCACCTGGAGCTGGAGCTTGCCTCTGCACTTCGCTTGTTGAGGTCTAAAACAGATGAATTTATTGCTCAAAAGGTTGGCAATCTTATTCTCATCATTTCATTTTTATAAATTCATGTATTATATTTTACATCGTTATTGTTTCTTGAAGATAAAAAGCTACATCTTGACCTTTTAGTCAAACTAGGATTTATGTTTTTGGAACATATGTGGCCAGCGGCTGCATCCATTTTACATTTTGAATGCTGTCTCTCTCTTGTACTTCCTTCCCCTCCCTCTCTTCTCTTCACTCTTTTGTGGAAGTGTGGAGGCATAGTGATATTGGACTTCACAATGATTTATCAGTTGGGTATCATTAAATTTGAAATCAAAGAAGAAAATCAGGACTTGAACAATATAAGCTTGAAATATATAAAGGAATATTTGCCGATCAGTGGAATTATGCTTTTTGCAAGGAAGGAGATTAAGCTCTAGACTTCCAAAGATATTTGCATCTTTCTAATCTGAGAAGAATCAATTTTCTATTTAGTTTCTCTAGGCAGCTTTTCCATATTGTCATAATTCTTTGAACACTTTTCTGGGGTTTATAAATTACTTCTTTGATTGTGTTACATATTCTTCATCAGGGTCATGAAAGCTCTTCTGATGATTTGCTAAAGCTTTCTGATGCTTGGGAGTTTCAAGAAAATGAAATCATGAATGCCCAGAACAGATTGCGGTCAATACGTGCAAAGTTAGCAGTATTAGAAGGAAAGATGGCATTAACAATAATGTATGCATAATTTTGTTTGCTGAGTAACATATGCATCTGTACTTGCATTTCTCCATTGATGATTTCACATTCTTACCTTATACAGTGATGCGCAAAAGATAGTGGAAGAGAAGCAGAAGAGAATTGATGATGCTCGTATAACTCTTCAACTTCTTCGCACTGCTTGCATAGTCTGGCCTAATTCAGCCTCCGAGGTTCTCCTAACAGGATCATTTGATGGTTGGGCCACCCAGGTTTGATCTTATCTTTAAGTGGCCAATTAAATGGAGTTAACATTATTGAATTTCATTCACTTTAGAATCCCCAAATAAAGTGCATGTGTAGTAGTTTATATATGGAGATACAGCTTCGGTCTGACAAGGACTAGTTTGGCATTTACCATATACAAACTTAGATTTTGTTCTCTGTGGTCTTCCTGTGGTGTCATATGCTTTTACCATAGCTACTTGTATTATTAGAGATTCAGCAAGATTTTATTGTTATAATCTTTATTGAGAGAGTAAGCCACAATGGTGTGGTCACATACAATGAGGAGTGTTGACGAATAAAACCAGACGAGTGACATCGGTCGACTTTCTTTTCGAGGGAGGCGTGTCCCTTCGATCACGACCTTACCTGACAAGGTCGTGATCCTAGGACCCTTCCCTCTTCAATGATATGACTGCGCTCACGCCCTCCCCTTGGTTAGGTGTGACCAAGGGAGACGCTAAGGAGAGCTTCACGACGGAGATGATTTCTCGATCTCGTCTTGCCATTTCCATCGACCTTGCTACTCGAAAGCAAGGACGTCGAGATGCTATCAGCACTCGTCTCCTTGTCTTTATTTCCTACGCATGCATGCACACACCCATTACGAGAGGCTTCGTAGCTCTCTACTACTACAGGGTCGAGGTGTGGGGATTGGATTGGCGGTTGGGACAGAAGATCGTCAAAGCGAAGGGACGCCCTCGCAGGGAGGCAGGGTCGCCCCTTTGCCTTGGCCAGGTCGGTTTGTTGATCCAAAACACGACACAGGGGCAATATGGCATCTCTCTCCCTCTCCTCATTTATTGACCTGCTACCTTGGGCAGTGTGCACACCTGCTGTGTGGGCTATGGCCATCGTTTCAGGACCTAGGTCGAACATTATAGTGTTAAGACCTAGGGCGGCGGCACCTGTCGTACAGAATCAGTCAAATCACATGCCTACTCTCATGATTAGGAAATGGCAGGGAGCCAGGACGTCTATTTGGCTGCGCCCTGGCCTCTCTGTCAGTGATTTGACCCCTTCTGTACTCACTATCCTTACCCTATAAAAAGGAAGGTGTTAATCTTATTTAAGAATCTCAACAACCCCGGATAAGAGGAGAGAGGACTTTGTCATTAGAAGCGCTGCTGCGACCTTACAGCCAAGGTCGCGAGTGTTGATTTCTTGAGTCGTATCCTGGGGCCAACCACTCCAACCTACTATGTTCCCCTTTCTATCCACCCCTTTGGTATTCAGACTCTGTAACTACGTGTACTCGAGATTGCCATTTTACGGCAATCCTCACGATTGCAAGGACCTTCCAGTTTCATTCATAAACATTTTGGCGACTCCACTGGGGAGGTTGTACGTGTAATGGCGGCTCGAACGCGCAGCAGTAACCGAATTGGTGCAGGCGGTGGTGCTGGCACAAATGGTGAAGAAATCGCCGACTCGGCACATGCTAACGCCCACCAATCTATCATTAACGAGATCATGGCGACGCTAACCCCCACCATCACCGCCATGATGCAGGAAACTCAAGAGAAAATGCTGCAAATCCTAAGATCACAGACTGCAGCCCCCGAATCCAATGCTCCTGAACCCCGTGGAGGTGCGGATGTTACTAGAGGCGAAGGGGGGGCCTCACGACCAAGGGAAGGGGTGGGCTCAGCCGCAGCGCTCCCACCTACTGCGGAGGCAACCCCACCACCAACGAGCTCGTTCGTCACGAGGGAAGATCTCGAAAGACTCCTGCAACAAGAGCGTGCTAGGTTCTCTAGGCCCCTACCACCAATGCCGGATTGCGACCTACGCCCTCCCTATCCCCTTGAGCTCGCCAGTGCACCCTATCCTATAGGGTATGTACCACCACTAAAGTTCCCCATGTTCAACGGAAAGAAGGGGAACGCCAGAGAGCATGTAGTACGCTTCCTCGACGCCCTGGGAGCCTATCGGTCGAACGAAGGTTTAAGACTTAGAGAATTTTCGAAATCTCTCACGGAGGGTGCCTACACTTGGTACTCAAACCTTACCCCCAAATCAATGCCTACTTGGGACGCTATGGTCGGTACCTTCTACAAGAAATTCTTCTGGGTCGACGAGCGCGTGACCGCGATCACACTTAGTCAAGAGCGCCAAAATCAGGGCGAAGACTTGGTCGAATACGTTAAAAGATTCCGAGAGAGGGCAATGGAATGCTACGATTCCATCGCAGAAGAAGGATTGGTAAACCTCTGCGTGGCAGGGATGAACATGGCCTATAGGGTGTACCTCGAGAATCTCCCCCTTTCCTCATTCTCCAAGCTGTACGAAGCGGCGCGAAGAACCAGTAAGAGTGTGCTTCTTCCCGCCCAAAAGCTCGAATGGAAGCGAGAAAAGAGGCCAGCAGCTGCTGAGGTCGCGGTAGCAGAGCCACAGAAAAGGGTCAAAGGAGGAAGGGGACAGAGGAAGGAACCTGCCGACCTCCCTCCCTTCCCCTGCGGAGCTAAGGAAGTCCTCCATCTCTTGGAACAATGGGTAAAGGATGGGGCGATCTCGTTGCCATCGGTCGACATCGAACCAACGGTTAACGACCGAGCCCATCCTAACTTCTGCGCGTTCCACCAGCACACGCGGCACCCGACAATGGATTGTTGGGCTTTGAGGAGGATCTTCGAAAGAAAGATGAAGGCAGGAGAACTCGAAGTGATAGCCCCAGTGGCAGACGTGAACCACGTCCCGTTTCCAACCCACAATGGTGCGGGGGGCCAAACCCACATGGCCTCCCACGCAGACGAAGCACATGAGGGGAGCGGGGTCGATCCGCCAGGGGAATACGACGGGATCGCAGCGTCTCTACAACAGACCCCCAAGTTTAGGCATTTTTATGATCAATTGGGCTTTGGCGAGGTCGCCAGATTCGAAGCCTCTAGAGCTCTGGCCAAGGTCGCGCATGAGCAGCATGAAGCGGCTTTCGCCGAAGGAGGATCAATCAGGCAGAAGGTCAAGCTCCAAGAAACCTCGATCACTTTCTCCGACGAGGACATTGAAATACCCTACCTCAATCACAACAGGCCTCTGTTCTTAACGGCCTTCGTTAATGGGGTAGCACTGAAGCGCGCGTTTGTCGACACAGGGTCGTCCATAAACATAATATCGATCTACACGCTGGAGAAAGCAGGGATCTCCATCGATAAAGTAGTAAGGATACCCATGGACGTGCTTGGGTTCGCAGCGGCCCATCACAAAACCCTAGGGTATGTGGATCTTGACCTGCAGGTCGGGCCAATGAGAGGGAGCTCGCGCTTTCAGGTTATTGATGTAGACACAAATTATCACATCCTGCTAGGACGACCGTGGTTGCACAAGTACAGGGTGGTACCTTCCACCTTTCACCAATGCGTGAAATGCCGGTGGAAAGGCGGGGTCGTCAGAATCCCCGCCTCGACTACTCCCTTCGGGCCTGAAGAAGCGCATCTGGCCGATGCGGAAAGGTATAATGAATCATCCCCCGAGGGAGAGTCGGTCGTCTCACCACCCAAGTCCCTTCGACTGCCAAAGTGGGAGGAGAATCGCAGGGGTCGAACAGAGATGAAGGGGACCCGGGCCGAAGAAAGAAGCTCTGTCAAACGAGTACAGTTACCTAACGGTCGCATCATCTATCGCTTATGACCGCGCGCTGGGGAAACCTCGCCTGAGGCTGGGTCGCGCCCCAGACTTGCCGAATCAACAGAAACGGATCCTTCGCCAGGCCGCGACCACTTGCCTGTCGCGCCCGAATGTCTCCAAGACATACCTAAGCCCCAAGAGGAAGAGCTGGAGGAGATCAACCTCTCAGATGGCGTGGGTGAACCCAGGCCAATCTTCTTGAGCAACAAGCTCTCCCAAGACAAGAAAAATGAGCTTCTATCTCTGCTGAAAGACTTTCAGGAAGTCTTCGCATGGGATTACTCTGAGATGCCCAGCCTGGACCCCAAGATCGTGTCTCACAAGTTGGGAGTATCAAAAACTGCGCGACCCATCAAACAAGCGCCAAGGATTTTCCGTCCCGAACTTGAAACCCAGATTAAATCCGAAATCGAGAAGTTGCTGGACGTGGGCTTCATCAAGCCAATTCAACATCCTACTTGGCTTGCAAACATAGTCCCAGTCAAAAAGAAGAACTGGCAAATCAGGTGCTGCGTCGACTTTCGCGATCTCAATAACGCCTGCCCCTGTGGACCAGCCTCGTGGACGGGGCTTTGATGGTGTGAGTCCA
>JAESVK010001325.1:717264-733249 GCA_017140935.1 Hamamelis virginiana | reverse complement strand
ATCAAAACATGAGTTTTTTTCGTAACACCATTATACCATAATCGTTATAAAACGCTATTTTTCATGTTTTGAAGTAAGTTTATTCCAAATATGATGTTTACCAATAATATACAAACAAACCTAAAATGAAAATGCTGGGGTAATATGTTTTAGGCTTGGTGTTGGGGTATGAGTTGCTTATAGTAATTTTGTTATTACTGAGTTGTATTTAGTAAATGGGTAATATGGTCATGTTTATTAAAGTTTTATTGTGTTGCCTTCAGTAAAAAATAAAATGGGTGAATTGTACTTAGAAAATGGGTTGCCTTTAGTAAAAGTTGTGCTGCAAATAGCCCCTCCCTTTACGTAACCTTTCCAACATAAAGATTCATTTCCGTAAAATGCTCTGTATTAATTATATATTACAATCACCACTAAGTTTAATAGGAAATTGAAATAAGGTTGAGATTTTTGAATTCAAACCTAATCCTAACTCTATAAAAGATTACTACTCCAAACCTGCTCATTGATCAAGTAAAATGGTAAGAGCCCTCAAAATTGCAATCCTAATTGTAAACTTGCTCAAAATTAAAGATCATGCATGTCAGTAGGAGCTAGTAGTTAGGTTTGGAGCCAAAATTCCATTAAGGCCCCGTTTGGATCCCGGGAATCCGGAGATTGGAATGGGAATGGAACGGAATGCGCCTGTTTGGATGCAAAATTTCGATCGGAATGGAATGAGACACCGGAAGGCGCCGGAATAAAATGTCTCTTGATTCCGCTTAGAAGGTGAAATCACATTACCTACTGATCGGTGGTATTGTGATTCCAACCTTTGGCTGGAATAAGAAAAAGACGGAGGCAGTCCCTCCAAACCCGATGCGATTCCACCTTAGGAAACCCTCGCCGTCTTCCCTCCCTCGCCGCTGATGTCCCTCGCCGCCGATGTCCCTCCCTCGCAGCTGATGACTTGCGCTGATGAACCTCGCACTGATGAACCTCGCACTGATGACCTTCGCCGCTGATGACCCTCGCTGATGAACCTCGCACTGGTGACCCTCGCCGATGTCCCTCCCTCGCCGCTGATGACCCTCGCCGTCTTCCCTCACTCGATGTCGTCTTCACTCCCTCACCGCCGATGTCCCTCTCATGCCGCCAGCTGGTTGCAGGTTCCTCTTTCTTTATCACCCTCTACCCACTATATCGTCAAATCTAGGGCTCCATATTTTCATGACCTGCAAACTATATTGGGGATAATCTGCTGTGTTTGATGTGGTCTTGCTTTTGATTTTATTTTTATTTTGATCTGAATATGATGTTGGATCTCAATTTGAACACTAAATCTGGATTTAATCTAGTTTGGATCTCTGTTTGGTTGCTGAGAAAGTGGAGGAAAAGAAAAGAAAATTGAATTTTCTTTTTCCACTGTTTTATTGTGATTATTAGCAAAGGGGTAAAATTGGAAAGTAACAGAAAATTTCATTCCATTCCTGTCATTGCCAAACACAGGAAATGGAATAGACAGTCATTCCGACCCCTAATTCCAGTCAGTATCCAAACATTTCATATGGAATAAATTTCTGATTCCATTCCATTCCAGCTTGGGAATGGAATCAGATTCCATTCCGACCTATTTGATTCCTCCGATCCAAACGGGGCCTAAGTTTAGTGACAAAGAAACTTGCCTCTTTCGTAGTTGTGAATTATAGGGTGACAAACTCAAAAGTAACATTTGACACTTGAAGAAGATCCTGGAAGGGTTAAAGAATACAGGTTTTGTAGAATTAAAAGTTGATGTGGAAATATATATATAATCTTAAAAATAGCTTTACAAATCTGGAAGTTGCTTTTAAAAATTATATATATATATATATATATCAAAACATGCTTTTGAAAGTTACTTTTAATTTACATATAAATATATTTTACTTTACACCCAATTGTGGATCTAATGAAGTGGAAAGTGTTTAGTGTGTATTTGCAAAAAGAAAGTTAAACTTACTAAATAATGTCCAAAGATTGAGTAATATTACCCCTTTATCCGTTGCACAAAGCTAAGATTGACGGGGTATAGTATCTTTTAACCTGCATCCTTTTTTTTTTTTTCGGATGAGGTGGCATAGTAACGTTCTGTTGAAGCCTACTCGAATGGAACCCAGTTTCCCAACAACCCTTTTTTTTTTTTCTTCCCGCGAAACGACATATATCAGTAAAGTTAATCATTAGTTGTCAGTAAGAGAAGAAGATCAACACATAGGCCAACCTTCTCCGTGATGACTTGAACTTGGAACCTTAAGATTCAAAATCTAGAGAAATGCAAAGTGAACTACACTTCACCGGCAATTTCTCGATAACTCGATACATTAATTTCTTTCCCGAAGCATACGTCATAAGTTGCATGTCCAATTTATGGCTATCAGCAATCAACAGTCAAAGGATTTTACAATATTGACTTGTATCTTATTTCCGAAGGTCTTAAACCAATCGTTAACAGTCTAATGATATCATTGTTATTTGGGCATCCGCATCTTCTGCTTGGACTTGGATATGCTTGGGTGATGTGTCATGATCTAGATGCCTAAGCACCAAAAAAAACCCAAACTGAGAATTCTTGTCCGCTATTTGGTGACCTTAAATACTCTATCTTCAAACACTACAGTAACTGTCTTTGCAAACTTTTGAAGACTTTATAGTGATGCTTCGAGGATCCACATGTGATCATTCATAAAATCTGCCCATACTCCACAAATAAACATCTTAAATAGTTGTTATTTTTTTGAAGAGATACATATATAAAGTGACAACATACGCCATGGGTACCCTATTTTTTTACAAAGCATGGATTGCACACCTTCTCAGCAGATTGAATCCGGATAAAATAATGATGATTCGTTCGAAATCTCCTACGAAATAAATGAGAAATAGTGTAATAAAATCTTTCATGATCTTGAACTCTACAGTGTTGAATAATAACGTTGCTCAAAACAAAGCCTCGACGGCGTGAAATTCGTCCCTTGCTACTCACTTCATCATTTTCAATAATTGTTATTGCTAACAATTCCAATTTATAATCAAAGCTATCGTCTTCAAGGTCGAGGAGCATACATAAATGGCTACCAACCATAGATAATATTAGAAGAATAAAGGTACATTACTGTTTCAGGATAAATTTGGTTTCGAGACCTTGTGCAGAAAGGTCTATTCACGGGCATGCCATGACTAGTAAAAGTCCAAAAGACTATTTGAACACGACCTCCAGCACCTTCTAGGCCGTGAAATTAGAATGGAATTATAATGCCTAGTCAATCACTTTTCTAAATGGATTAGGCGACTAGTGAGAGTTGGAGGCTCACTCTCTTGAATTATTGTATGGAATGCCTTAGAAAAACTAAAATTTAATTCGGATTACATGGAAAACAAACAGATCAACTTGCTTGGAATGAAATTAAAAATGCATTATAAGAAAGTACTTACAATGCTTGAGATTGCAATCCTAGAAATGAAGATCGATATACCTGGAATGAAAAGATGTTTGAAAATTGAAATGTGACTCTTGTTTGAAGTAGAAATGCTCGAAACTTTAACAACCACGGCTTGAAATTGAAAGGATACTTGAACTAAACTAATAATACTTGAAATAAACTTGAAAATAAAGCTTGCTTATAAAGAGGAAAATATGAAAATCTATTAAAAGGTCTTAAGCATTACGCTATTTTGGAGTTGACGTTGTCCTTTGTTCTTTCCTTTGATTGAGTATATATAGGGCATGGCTAACTCTCTCTAGAATTGGTAACTACTCACTTTGTGTTCTTGTAGTAGTGGTCCACTACTTTTTTAACTTCCCACCTTATGTCTAAAAGGTTGCCACATGTCCCATTACTTTTTCTAGACTTTATCTATGCTTGACATGCAGCGAAACCACCAACTAACTAAATAGTCACTTCCTTAATTAAGTACCCACTAATTAAATTAGTGGCCCATTAATAATATGGTTAGTAGCCACTAACACACCAACTTCCACTCCACATGGCACCTTTTTCGTTGGTTGGTTATTTTTATGATGAACAGTTACATAGAAAATAAAGTGGAGAGTGGTGAAAATGAAATATTAAATTATCTTATTTATAGATGGAATATTGAGTCATTTAAAAAATTTGGCTGTTAAATATGACAATTGGAATATGCTCACTAATATGAAAATTGAAAAATATAGTTGTAGAAGCAAAATAAAAACTAATTAAAAAATCATGGCAATCTAAAATAGAGAGCATGGATAGAGGAGTTACCTTAATAGTGACTCCCTAAAATGGCGTTTAACTATTTTAGGGAGCCACGTAACTAAAATTTAAGGAAAATGCTACTTTTACCATAATGATTCCCGCATTAGTTCTTCATGTCCTATTTGTAAACATGTGGTGTATTTTTATTGTCTCGAATTTTCATTGTCCTGGAGTGTATTTTTACTATCTTTGTATTTTTATTGTCCTGAAGTGTATCTTTATTGTCCTTGTATCTTCACTGTTTTGGTTGTATTTTCACTGTCGGGTGTATCTTCACTGTCACAGGTGTATTTTCACCGTCCTTATATTTTTACTGTCCTTATAGAAGACAATGAAAATATACTAACCAGTGAGAATAGTTAAAGGAAAAATGATAGAACTACCCTTTGGTATATTTTTACTGTTTTCTATTTTCACTATCCTTATATTTTTACTTTCTTTATGGAAGTGTATTTTCACTGTCATTATATTTTCTTGTCGTGAAGTGTATTTTTCATTGTCCTTGTATCTTCACAATTTTTGGTGTATTTTCACTGTCGGGTGTATCTTCACTATTATGGGTGTATTTTCACTGTCCTTATAGATCGAAGAATGTTAAAGGAAAATGGCAGAACTACCCTTTGGTATATTTTCATTGTCTTTATATTTTTACTGTCCTTATGGAAGAAACACAGTAAAAATATTAGAAATACAATAATAATTAAAAATCTTGGAAATATAAGGATGGTGAAAATATAAGGATAGTGAAAATAAAAGAAATACAGTAAAAATCTTGAAACACAATGAAATAAAAAAAAAAAAAAGGGAATTTAGACGGGAATTGGGATGGGACCTGTAGCACCGCTCAAAATTTAAGGAGCATGATTGGATGTCCTATAATAGAAGTCAAAGTTGAGACACTCAACTTTTTTACTAAATTTAGGAAAATATATTTTCTAATAATATAAAAAATATTACATTTATAACAACATTAATCTATTATTTAATAGTTTAAAAAGTTTAAATTTAACAGCATTCTACCAATCTAGGAGAGTAACACAAATACAAAAGATCAAGATTCAAAAATTGAAGGTTTTACTTTTGAGCCTCCACTCTCTTACTTATCAAATGCATGACTCACAAGGGGATTAATTTAAGTCAAAATCTCTATAAAAATAAGACTAAAATAGTAAAATACTCATGTTGGGATTTGAAAAAGACCTATATGCCCATAAGTTCCTGCCATAAATATTTTATACTGCAAGATATAATTTTTAACCTAACAAATAGACAAGGAATTTGGAAATGTCAAGGACCTCATGGTATAAAATTAGACCTTCTGATGTAAAATTCTATCCTTTTAGATCATTTTTCTTTTCTTAAAAAAGATAAAATAAATGAAGAAAAAAAGGAAAAATCGGTCAAATGTCATATTTAAAAAGATTTTCATGCCAAAAATTCTCTCAAAAGATCTTTCATGCCAAAAATCCATTTGGCATGTGTTGCACAAAAATACCCCTCCTTCCCCAAACAATCTTCATCACCACCTACACCCTTAACCCATAGTTCACTACATCAAAACCTGAGTTCACCACGCTGGAACTTAAAGTTCACCTAATCAGAAAAACCAAAACAAAAACAAAACGAAGTTCACTACATTCACCGTATGTGCCTAGAAAGAGGGAAGGGGAGGGGAGAGAGAGTTGAAAGTATTAGGTGGTCAACGATCTAACAACAAACATAGTGATCACACTAAAATGCCATTTGTTAAAACCTTCCATTCTTCAACCTCAAGGCTGAACTCGATTATGCCGTCACCGAAACGGAGCAGCAGATCAGAACCTCTCTTCTTCAACCTCGCTGCGGTGATGGCTCAAGAGTAGTAAGCTCTGTAAATCCATGCTGAAACGAATTTCAGATCTGCCACAACAGATCTGTCACTATTGATCTGCCAAATTGTGGGATTGTGAGTGAAAATGCTACAACAGATCTGTCACAATAGCATAATAGCTCCATCCACTAATGGAAATTAATGCTGACCAATGTTCGTGGATCACTGATTATTCTTCTTCTTCCTCCTCCATGGCGTTAAGTAACCATGACATAATGAAAAAGTGAGTGCATTGGGGTTGACCGACTGGAGAGGGAGAAGAAGAAGAAGAAAATAATGAGGAAAAGCTTCACACGGGTCGGGAAGAAGAAAGGCGTGGGAAGGTGAAGGGCAATTATGTCCTTAACTAAAATAATTATATAGGACTTTAGCTAGCAAATTTTTTTTAGGGAAATTATAGAAAACCCCCATCAACTATCACATTATGACACTTTACCCCCCACAACTATCGATTGCAACACTTTACCCTCCTAAACTATTGAATTATAACGAATAAGCCTCTTCCGTGATTTTTTTTACAATATGTTTTATGGAAAAACAATCGTTGGATTACTGTGATTTTTAGCGTGCCTGACATAGACAAATAGATTATCCAATCCAACAGTCGGTTTTTAAAAATATAAACCGTTGGATTAAAAAAAAAAAAAAAACTATGAAAACACATACGTTTTTGAAATTGTATTTTAAAAAATTGACTGTTAGATTAGATAATCTGCCTTTTTATATCAGGCACGCCAAAAATTACTATGATCCAACGGTCGGTTTTCCATAAAACAGATTATAAAAAATCAGGAAATATGGTTATTTGTCACAGTTCAATAGTTTAGGGGGACAAAGTATTGCAATCGATAGTTGAGGGAGGTAAAGTGCCACGAGGTGATAGTTAATGGAGGTTTCCTATATTATTCTTAATTTTTTTTAATAAGGACTTTTCAAAGAAAAAAAAAAAGTTTAGAGGTATTTAAGCAATAAACAACTTTAAAATAGGACTTTTGAATGAAATGAAATAGAGTTTGGATTTGCTGTTGATCTGATAGGTGATCAACACATGTTAATCACCGTTGGATGGCCGACACGTGTGCAAAAAAGAGAATCCAATGGCTCACATAAAAAAAGCTCATGGATATGACAAGTGATTCAAAACACACCAGATTTGGTTATCTCTTATGTGAGCCATTGGATTCTCTTTCTTACACATATGTTCTGTCATATCAACAGCAAATCCAAACTCAATTAAATGAATGAAAAAACAGTGTTATTAAACCCGGATCGGACCGGCCGGTTCAATTGGTTGAACCGGGAACCGGTTCAATCAACCCCCAAAAACCTAGCCACATAAAAAATTGGTCTTCTGTGAAAGAACCGTTCGAACTGCCGGTTAAACCGCCGGTTTTCCGGTTTTACTGGGTTTTATGCTGAACCGCCCGATTTTAAAAAAAATGATTTTAGTGTCAAAATGACACAAATGCCCCCATAATCTTTGACTTTCTTTAATCCTAGAAGGCTAAAACAGTAAATAACAAAGCCCTAAAACCCTAATTAGCCATTCACCTAAATCAAAAAACCCCATTTCCCCCAATTCGGCGATTCGGCGCCCCTGCTGGGGTGCTGCACATCCTCGAATCCTCGATCGATTCCAGTCCACCCCTGCTGCACATCATCGATTCCACCCCTGATGCATCCATCTGCTGTTCGCTGCACATCACGGTCGACGGTGGTTGAGTGGTCGACGGTCTCACTGTTCTCACCCCACCCCGGCACCGCTGCACACTGCTGCACGGCCTGGGGGCTGCTGCACATCCTCGAATCCTCGATCATTTCTCTCACGATTCCAGTCCACCCCTGCTGCACATCATCGATTCCACCCCTGATGCATCCATCGGTTTCTCGCTGCACATCACGGTCGACAATGGTTGAGTGGTCGACGGTCTAACAGTTTTCACCCCACCCCGGCACCTTTGCACATTGCTGCACGGCCTACACATCCTTTATTCGACTATTCCAGTATTCCTCTTGAAGAGTTGTAAGTTGTTACTTACTTGTTACTTTGTTAGTTCTCTATTTCCATTTCTAATTGATTTTTTCCCCAGCTGATCTATATCTCTCTCTTTTTACTCAATTTTTTCTTGATTTAGTTACCACTTTATTTTTATTTTTATTTTATTTTTGTTAAGAATACTAGATTAGTTCATCATTGCCTTTGTGATACATGCAAATGAAATTACTTCTGGTTGATAGGTATTTTAATTATGATCTTATCTAATTTCTTTGTTCTCACATATTCATTTTGCAGCCTACTTTTTGATTTGTTACTTCTTCATGCGTTTTTCTTTGTTCCAGTAGTCTGATTGAGATATTTTTGCTCTGGAGCAAGTTATTATTTACTTATTTATTCATAATGGTGTTGTTGTTGGTGAACTTTTGAATTATATATGTTAGCATTTTAGCATTATGCATTGTTGAGATATTGACATATTGACATATTGTGTGATTATAATTTATAAAGAATAGAGATACTTAAAAAAAATTTAGAACTTTTAATCTTTTATAGGATTTGTTTAAATATATATATATATATTTAAGGTTTTTAATAAATAATAAATAATTTTTAATTATTAATTAATATATTTATGATGTCATGATGACATCACGGTTCAACCTGACGGTTCAACCGGTTGATCCTGAATCCGATAACTTTTCCGATTCGATGCACTGTTTGAGTTTTAAAACATTATGAAAAAGCAAACAAAAGGCCACTGTACCTAAAAGTAACCGGAGAGAGGGATTTGGCGGACACGTGTTGAACGCCTCCATTAAAATAGATCTGGCCATGTGGGCATGCGCTCATAACCTTTCCCAAAATTTAAAAATGTTTAATGGCACGGTCGTTCATTGATCTGACACGGGACATGGTTGGCACGTGGCCTAAGGGACCAATGAAAGTGACCGTACACGTGTGACATACGCGGACAGTCGTATTCTGTCACTGAGAACAAAGCCAGCCTCCAAAGCTGAGGAAGGGGCCCGCTAAGGTACATCACATCCCACTGCATTCTTATCTACACTCCCTGAAAGGCCATTCACGACAACGACGCTCATGACGTGGACCCCACCTCTCCCCAGCTTGAGCTTTCAAGACTGCCACGCATTAGCTGCCACGTTGCAAGTCATATAAGGCACCTCTCTCGGCTCTCTTTGTGGGGTCCGCACCCGTTGTGTATGCTGTTTGTGTTGCGTGGCACGCTTGACGACGTCGCTTAGGCGGCGGACACGTAGACTGCATATGTACTGGCTCACATCACAGCCGCACACGTGGCGAACAACGATTGTCTGTTTTGAAAATTAAGATTGAGATCGTCGGCGAATGGAAATATCTGAGAAGAAGACACTTGGCAGATTATGAATGGACAATTTTAGAAGTTTCATAGTTGTATGGCATCTCCTCCGGTGAGCCCTAGAATTCAACCCTGTACTGTTTCATTAAGACAAAAGATCCATTTCCTTTTTTGGCCTTTGTTATTTCCGCCTTTTAATGTGATGGAGGATTAATGTTCGGAGTCTTTTATTATGGGATAAAAGAGTTTTAAGGAAATGGAGAGGGTTTGGACTCATCAACCCTTTTGGCAATTTGAATTTAATCAAATTTGTTTGGTGTAGATACAACTTCTTTTAAAATTGCAGGATATATTGATTAAAACTTATTCAATCAAATTAATGATGGATTCCGATCTTTATGGAAAATTTCATTCGTTCTCCTTTTTGTCTTTTCTAATGTATTTGATCAACTAGAAATAGCTATTTCGAGAAACCGACCGTTGGATTTGATGTTTCACTTATACTTATTATAAATACAAAAAATCACATTGATCCGATTGTCGGTTTTTATAATTTTGAAAAAAATTGTAAACAATAATAAAAAAATTATGAAAAACCATCAAAGTCTATTTTTTGAAAAACTGATTGTTAGATCAATGTGATTTTTTGCATTCATTATACATATAAGTGAAGCATCAAATCCAACGGTCGATTTCTCGAAATAGTTGTTTCAAGTTAGTCAGACGCATTAGGGAGAAAAAGAGAGAACGAATAGAATTGTCCTATCTTTATTTAGTGCAGGGGAGGTGGATGAGCGTACTTGAAGCCTCATGGGAGATAGTATAAGTTCACTATTATGTCAACTTATCATCAATTATATAATGAGAGAGTTACCCTCCAAATTTACCAACTCTTTCTTGGAAACACATTTGGAAACTTCCCGTACCAAAACTTGGACTTTTTTGGCTCACAAAGCCCTTCATATAGCACAAAACCTTGTTTCGCATAATATATTAGCAAATGCTGCATGTAGGTTATGCCAAGCCCTAATGTTGCAACTGCAGCTTATATCTTTTCGCACTGTCCAGCCTTTAGCCTAGCTTCCATCGTAACAAAACAAGTTCAACTTATGTGTTCAAAATAAATAAATAAATAAATAATTTAAGGCACTTGAATCCATTTGCATTTAGGAACTCACAAAATCCTCTTTCTAATAATCAATTTCATGGTTGTGAAACTGCATAGAAAGTGCAGATGACCCCTTGGTTTTGTGGCATATTTTCCCACTTTTAATAAAGAGGTTTCAGATTTGAGTAGTAGAAGTGTGTATCGATACCAATTTGTTAATTGAGCAATGCTGGACTTTCTGCTAGCGGAAATATCGCTCCCTCGCAAGAGGAGGTGGAACTCTCGCGAACAGGGAGTCGATCATTTTTCTTGTTAATACTAAGTTGGGGTTTGGGGTTAGAGTAAGTTTCTATCTTTTTGCAAGAGAAAAAAAAAAAAAAAAAGAGAAGAGAAAAGAAATTGCATAAAGAGCAGAACATTCTACCTTTAGCCCATTGTCGTTCATCATGCATGCTAGCTTTTTCCAATTCATTTCTGTAAATTTGTAACATTTATCTCAATCCCACCTTCATGAAATGGCTGTTTTTGGCCTCTACGCATATGATGGTACAATGAACCTGAATTGCCTATGTCACCTCTCAAATTCTCAGAACAATTCAAATCCCAAAATTCAGCCACCCTGGTACTAAAACTAGGATTCATGCTGCATAAGCAGTACAAAATGATCACCACCCAGGATCATCGGTTGATGGGTTCTTCATTTTCAGCAAAATATTGATCATAATAATAAGCACCTGATCATCCTAAGCATCCATTTGGAAGCATTTGATAAAAACAGAGCAAAAAAATTCTCATATACATATATATATATATATTTTATTTCAGCATTGGATTCTTGGGTTTCCATTAATATCACACAATTTACCTTGGATTCCTTCAAATGAGCTGTGACAAATCAGTAGAATTAAGACTTTGTTGAGTTGAGATAGGTTCTAATGAGTTATATTTCAATGGCAGGACAGAATTTCCATGGGGGGACCGAGAATTGCATAAGCAAGATATTCCAGTAAAGACAATGTAGATGAAGAAACAGGGAAGAGAGCAGAAATTCAACTTAAATTTTATTAAATAACTTAAAATTCTTCTTGTCTACATCTTCAAGGTGCTAAAAGTCTTTGCCAATTGAAGAACCTGTTGAAGATGTACCATTCCGAAAGTTTGACTTTTGAAACGTACTCACCCTCTTTTTTCTTTGTTAGGGTTCAAACTGAGCTATCGTGGTTGTTTCAAAAAGATACAGATTGATTGAATTTTATTTTATTTTATTTTCTTGGATTTTACTTCAAATAACTTAAACAATTCAAGGAGTTCACCTTCCACCATGTTTCTGTGGGTGCCTTTTTCTTTGCAGAAAACTTTAAGTTCTCACATTTCTCAGAAGCACACAGATTATGACAATCTTCTTCTAAATTTGGCTAATTTCTTTACATGCTCTTCATCTATTTATCTTTCCAATAATTCAATATCACTTGACACTTTAACTCGAAATTAAAAATCACTCTGACGTGTCATGGTTTGAGAGGTGTATGAAAAAGAAAAAAACAGTTTGAAAGAATATATCTCACCACCCAAAACATGACACATCGGGATAGTTTTTAATTTCGGATTAAAGTGTCTGATGCTATAGTATTTTTCTTATCTTTATTGTGCAAAAAAATAAAATTCATTCAGGTTCTCCATTTTCTAATAAGCCACATCATGCATGGTTTTTTCTAAATTGCAGGAAGGAACAATGACCCAAACCAGATTCTTGTTAAGGTTGCAATTCATTGAATTTAATGCTAATTAGCCATAATTATTAATTACAACAAGATACTCATAACTGCATTACTGGGAAATGTAGAAACCCAAATGATAATGACTTAATTTAAGACCAGAACCAAAAGGGTTGATCTTCAACTGGGAATCCAAAATTACAAAAATTTGCAGGTGGGTTATCATAACAAGAGTCTTCAAGTTTTGGGAGTAATGGTGAGGGAAAAAGGCCCTTGCTGAGGTTATCTTCTTCATCTTGTGAGAAATCCGACTGGTCCGGTTCAAAGGCATGAGAAGAATCGGTAGGCTCTAGCAATGAAGAATGGATGCCATCGGTGTAATGTGGGCTCTCGGAGTCAAAAACATCACTTTTGGCTGAACTTGCATCTTCTTGTTTACAGACCACCATTGGCACATTGGATACATTTTCAGAAACAGAATTGGGAATTGGTTTCTGAGGATCAATGGGATCACACGGTCTTGAATTCGTCCTTTCTTTATCGATAATAAGCAACTTGTCTTTGAGCAAAAGAACCTGTTGAAAAGAAAAATGAACTATTAAGGAAGCGATTTCATAGCTAACTAGTACTTGAAAGGGGGGAAAAATGCTATCTTCTCTAAGCTTGGATCAAGCATTACCTCAGTTTTCAATTTTTCCTTCTCTTTAAGGAGGCAGTCATATTCAGACTTGAGCTTATCAAAGCTAGCTTTCAAAGAATCATAGTCCTTCTCCATCTGTTTGGTCTTGAATCGGGCTCGCCGGTTTTGAAACCATATTGCAATCTGCCTAGGCTGCAAGCCAAGTTCCTTTGCAAGTTGGACCTTCCTCTCAGGTTCAAGCTTATTCTCCACTTCAAAACTTCTCTCTAGAAACTGAACCTGGTCGGCTGTAAGCCGCCTTTTCTTTTCAGGTTGATGGAAGCACCCATCAAATTCCTCATCACCATTTTCTACTTTATTCAGTGGTTGATAGAAAGGTCCATCTCTTGTGTCTTCTATGCCAACATTTTCGAAGTTAACCATGGATTTCGATCCTGGACCAGAATCATGAAAACAGTAGATGGTCACCACCTTTTCAATTCCAAATAGTATTATTTGATTTATTGATCACTTTTTTTTTCCTTCAAAATTAACAAGCAGATGATCCAGAGGATGATATTTTGGTGGGTCATTAGATGCTTTAGCCCAAGCAAAAACCTGAGGGAAATATCCCTTTTCTGTTTCATTTTCCAATACGAAATACTCTGTTTCTAAGCTGATAATGCGGTAAGAAAAAGAAAAAAATTTGTAGTTTTTGAGTCTAAGATTTTACTGTTGACTTCTTGTGTTAAGGGCTCAAGAAAACAAAAGTCTCTACCCAATTGAGCGAAAATAACATAAAACTTACAATTCAAAGTTTTATTTTCTTTCATTTTCCTCCGTTTTCGTAGCAACCAAACAAAAGTAAAGTGCAATTAATAATAAGAGAAGCTGGCACAAGCCTTTTAGATGCACTCGAAAACTTAATTCCAAGATAAAGTCAAGTCAGAAGATCAAACATAGAGAGAGAGAATCTACAAAACATGGCAGAGCAAGATTAGAATTGATGCAAAAGCTTCAACCTTTTTACTTCGCCATGAAGATCTTCCAATAGTCAAAAGTTCTCCTCAGCCGCAAGGCAACTTTGACTTTGAAATTTAATTTCACCCAATAAACCGCAAAACAGAGATTACTCGAAGAAATGAATACAAAGATAAAATAGATGCGAAATTTAGAGTTGCAGAAAAAAAAAAAAAATCAAATCCCACAAACAGAAGCTTGAAACAAATCAATTGAAGGAAGCATATCAACCCACAATCATCCAAGAAGAACCCATTAAAATAAAGGTGTTCAAAAAAAAAAAAGCATTCAACAAACAAGGCCTCATATAACATAAGAATATAGCTCACAATAAAAACCATCAACACAAAGAGAAGAACACTTGAAAGCAGAGCATAACAGCAAAGTACCATGAAAAGCAGAGGAAGAGTTGGGAAACCAGAGAGATTCAATAACTTCTGAAGAACAAGGAAGGCTTTCGTTTTGAAGTAAAACAGTCATGTTCGAAGCACCATAGAGTCTCCCACCTGCCATAGCTTGTTCCCTGTATTTTTAAATTTATGGGTACTTAAACGGTCATATATTTTCAAAAGAGGAAGCAAAGGTGATCATGGTGTTGAAGTTGATCTAAGGCTTATGACGGAAGAAGCTGGTGGTGAGGATTATGGTGATGTGAAAAGTATGGGAGTAAGGGGAGCTCATACTCATCCCTCATAAGTAGAAGAAGCAATGTGAATGCAGAGAGAGAGAGAGAGAGCTGAGAGAGATTCTTCTTTGGAAGAGAGAGCTTGATGGGAGTTATAAGAAAGCTTCAAGAAGGGGGAGGGGATTTTCCTCCTCTAGGGGTAGACGAACGAAATGTGAAGTTACTATAATAGCCCTGCCCATATATATGTATTATTATATGGATAAAAACTATAAAGGGAGAAAAGTTGTTAAAATTTTTTGAATGAGGTTAAGGATATGTTTGAAAATTCTCATAATTGGATCACATTAGAAATCTTCAATGCTAGAAGTCATTTTTGTCCTTTTTTTTTTACTACTTATAGTAAAAATGGTTAATCATTTGACTAAAGAATGACCTGTTTGTTAGGAGAGAATGATGGAGGGATGGAAGGGAAATGAAGGAAAAGTGAAGGAAAGAGGGTATGAGTATGTGTTTGGAATGGAAGGAAGGGGAGAGAGGAGGGAAGATTTTTTTTTTTTTTTGGGGGGGGGGGGGGGGCGAGGGGGTATCAGCTGCCAATTTCAATCCGCCCAATTTGCCCCCCTTTGACTATAGAAAGTCCATTAGGTACCTTACTTGTTCATCTTGAGGGTAATATAGTAATTTTGTGCACTCCATCATTTCCCTTCTCCCTATTTACCAAACACACAGAAGGAATAAAATACTTTTCCATTCATCGTACCAAACACATATGAAGAAAAAAGGATCTCCCTTCCCCGAGAAAGGAAGGTTTATCCTTTCTACTTTCCTTTCTTCCATTTTTCCATCATTCCTACCAAACGAAGCATAAAAGTGCTCTATTACACAAGAACTATTTTTTAGCTCTCTCTCTCTCTCTCTCCAATCAAGCACAAATTATCATGCATTTTATGTGTCTTGGAGTCTTGGAGAGAAATGGAAAAGGTCAAAAGTTTAGCTAAATTTGACTACTTTTGGTTAAGCCAAAATTTGTAGGCATGTTTAGCTCATGCATTGGAGCTTGCAATTTTGAACTTTTAGTTAAAAAATGGTTTTGGCTCCTCTTTTGGCTAATGGCATTGGAGATGCTCCTAAGACTTTTATCTTATAGTTTTCAATATTTATGTATTATTTTCCGTAAAAAGCTAGATAGATTTATTAAATAGTGTTAAACGATGAATTAAAAGCCGATTATAATTATTTTTAACGGCTTAAATTTTCATGTTTAGTACATCGTCAACCCCAAGGGATTGGCCTAATGGTCAAGGCCTAGGATTAGGGGGTTTGCTCCCTCCATGGTCTCAGGTTCGAAATCTCATAGGTGCTATCAATTCTTCGGGGCTAACAAATATATATATATATATATATATATATATATATATATATATATATATA
>JAESVK010001325.1:706931-717254 GCA_017140935.1 Hamamelis virginiana | reverse complement strand
ATATATATATATATATATATATATATATATATATATATATATATATAGTATAGAGTCGTTGAAAAACATATTCGTGAAAATTTTTCACTTTATCACCCAATAGAAAATCATATTCTCATGCTATTTATAATTGAGTCTTGACTTTGTGACCCAAGGTGAAGAAGAAATGAATGCATAGGCTTGTAGACATGACTTAACACTTAAACTAGCAAAGCAAGAGCTTGTAATTATCTGCTTAAATCAGGTTTTGTCAATTTACCATAGCAATTCGACTGCTGCTGCTTACCATGATGCTTCTATGAAAAAAAGAAAAAGCCATTAATTGAGTTGCATCAAATGGTTATGGGAACAACCAAAGTAGCTCTGACATATGCTCATTTTTTCAAAATCATTCAAAATTTATCAATGATTTCATTTGTTAGTATAGTAATTAAGCCAAATGTGCTATTAATTGACCAGCTACTCATATTTTTAAATCTTGCATTTTGTGGGTGTCATTCAAAGCTTGTGCTAAATACATGCTTGAGTTTGTCAAAACTTATTCGAAAGCAAACTTACTGTGCTTTCAAGTTCTACTAAATTTATATTTACTCTTTAAAAGTTAAACTTGCTAAAATTCAAGAAATTACATAATGTGAGATACTTTTTTTTTTTTTTTTTATGATATTTTAAGTAAGGAAGTTTCTCCGAGTTGATGATGGGAGATTTGGAGCCAACCTTGAACCAAATTTTAAATGGACTCAATATGAAAAGGATATTTGAATGAAAAATTCCATTCGTTCTTCCTTTTTGTCCTCCCTCTTTATCCTTCCTAGTGCATCTGACCAACTTGGAACTGCTATTTCGAGAAACTGACCGTTGGATTCAATATTCCACTTATACTTATCATGAATACGAAAAATCACATTGATCCGATGGTCGGTTTTTGCAATTTTGAAAAATATTGTAAACAATAATAAAAAAATTTATGAAAAACTTTCACAGTCTATTTTTTGAAAAACCAACCATTGGATCAATGTGATTTTTTGCATTCATGATACGTATAAGTGGAGCATCAAATCCAACGGTCGATTTTTCAAAATAGTTGTTCTAAGTTGGTCAGATGCACTATGAAAGACAAAGAGGGAGGACAAAAAGGGAGAACGAATAGAATTGTCCTATTTGTATTGGAATCATGTTTGTAGTAGATGCAGTGAATCCATGCTTACAAATTAAAATTCAACATTATCGTTTTTTTTTTTTTTTTTTTCATGTGTAAATTTTTCCCTTTTTTTTTTTTAAATAAAAAATTGTAGATACGTGCATATTTAGAGGGCTTCTACTATAATGTACGTGCACCTTATGCAATTTTGTATAAAGTGACCTTTGTAGGGTCAATTGTTGAACAGATTTTAAAAGCTAACTGTTGGAAGAGATAAACTGCTAATGAATTTCATATTAGCAAAAAATCACAATGATCGAATGGTCGGTTTCGAAAAAATTTCACTGAAAAAAATAGTGATTTTTTTTTTTTCAAAACATCACCATTTTTTTCTAGTTAGTTTGTTTTCAAAAATCGGTTGTTTGATCACTTTAATTTTTGGCGAACATGAAATTCATTAGAAGTAATTTATCTAATCTAATGGTCTGTTTTTCAATTTTGTCATGCAGTTGATCCTATAAAGAATCATCTTACGCAACTTTGTAAAAGATGCACCTTATAATAGACACCCTTTACGTATTTAATTTTACCAATCTACATTTGCTATTCTAACTTTTTTTATTGGTTTTCTTAACATATAGAAAGAAAGAAAGAGGATAAAGGCCTTCCAGGTGTTGTCCAAATGAGCAAGAGAGCATCCAAAGGAAAATATCTCTAAGCTTTCTGAGGTTAGCTGTACGTGTTTGTGTGGTGGGTTGATCTAAAAAAAAGAGAAAGAAATGTATAATGCAGCTCATAAAGTGAGCAACAGTATTGGTATGTTCTTTTAAATTAGAGAACATAGAAAGAAAGAAATATCTTCTAGATGCCAATTTGAGCAAAATGATTTGGATAGATGGCAAGATTATGAAAATAAATATCTAAAGAATCCCAACATGACCTATAAAATCAGGCGCCAAAATGCCATGGTAAGTGCAAACAAATTAAGCAGTAATTTAAGTTACATTAGCATTGTCATGAAAATTGACATCATTTGCTAGCTGAGAATAAATCTGTCTGATTTTTATTTAAGATTGTTTAGTAAGTACATTTTTTCTACAGATCAGTTCATTCATGTTCAGTAAATAAGGTATAAACACAGTTTTTTTTTTTTTCAAACCAACTGTATATTATATTATAATAAAAAAAGATCAGAACAGTCCGGACCCAATTTACAAAATTTTCGTTCCAGCAAATGAATTAGTGGTTTGTTTGCTTAGTAGCCGTTTTAAAAGGTGAAAAAATTTATTAGTACCTTAGAAAAATTCTCTAGTGAGCATTTGCTGACTTTAACTAAAATGAGCAAATAATAGGAACCCTTGGATTGGAATCTTGAAATGAATCTTTTATTAAGTGAATGAGAATCAAAGGGTTTGTGTTATTTGTTCACTTTAGTTAAAGTGAGCAAATGTTGATAAAGAGAAAACTTCTAGTACCTTATCCTGAATTATGCAAGTGCATAACACATGTCATGTAGTAGTAAATTTAAATTATATTAATAATTTAAAAAATGAAAAAGAAAAAAATAAAAATAAAAGTAGAAAAGGAGACATGAGGGACAGGGGCAATTTGGTACATAACCTATAAGAGGAAAGGTGTAGATGACAACGAGGAGGGGCAGAGGGAGAAAACAAAAGCATCCTGTCCAATCAGTCGTTATCAAATGTGAGCTCGGAAGTTTGGGAGAGATGATGACTCATTACCCCTATGCCCCCCTCCTACCTTTCCTATTGATTTTCCCCTTGGGAATCGGGCGAGGCCCAGCTGGCTGCCTGCCTACATCTAATTGGCTCATTTGATTCGGCTGCTTCCATACACCTACCACCGTTTCCTTTGAGCAATTTCAATAATTGGAATAGGATCAATGATCGTTTTGTACTTGAATCTTGAAGAAAATATTAATACTGTGCCTAAAATTAATGTATGAAGTTTAAAATTTTTATTAATATAATTAAATATCACGTTATTATTTACGTGTAAGCTACGTGGATCTGACGTGACAATTACATGAATCAGATGTGGCTTAAATTATTATTTATAAGTCAACTTAAAGTACTACAATGTCATTAATAAGTCAACTTAATCCATATCAGATCAACATAGTTTCCACGTTAGACTCACGTGGCTACCATGTAAATAGTCAAGTGATCATACATAACATTTAAAATTTAAATTCATGGACTAAATCAAATAAAACTAAAATTTAAAGACCACATTAATATTTTACTCAAAGTTCAGAATACAAAAAAATCATTAACTCATTTTTTGGATTTAAATTTATATTTTAGATTTGCTACAGTAAAATACATGATCTTTTGAATTCAAGTGTTTTAATGGTAGTCTGTCTATTTTTTATGGCTATTTTTTCTGTCTTTTATCCAAATCAGCTAAATTTGAATTCAAATTTAAATAAAATTTTAAATTCAATTTATTTTTAATCAATCATTAAAGTAAGAATTTTTATATATAAATTAAAAAAAAAATCAAGTCCACTTTTAAATTCAACATTCGCTTTGATATATCATCTCCGAGCCGAGCCTCGCCTCTATCATGTAGGTCCATCGGGATGACACCTCACCAAACTCTACGTGGCCTTCAATGGGATTCAAATCTGGGACGTGGGCTCGAGCCGGATTGAGCACGCCGTTTTTTCATTTTAAATTTAACCGTTAAAATTAAACTTCAAAAATTGCCGTTTGTCCACCACTGAATTACTGATTGGACAAGCTAGATTCAGTGTGGGAAGTTTGACACGTGTTGATTGGCTCAAAACAATACAGAGTATTTTGTTATGTTATTAAAGAGAAAAGTGAAGGGTGGTAAAAGACAATTTCGGCTTTTTCTTACAGAATTCACGTGTTTGATGTTTGGCTGGGTTTGTGTGGGCCAGAGCTAATGCAAGTAGCCAATTACCGCCAATTCTTCAAAGTTTGATGGTCGCCCAATTTTCCCTCCATTTTTAACTTGTATCGCTCCATCATTGATGCTGAGATTCTCACTAAATAAAAATTGAATTTGGCAATCAAAAAGGGAGTTCTCTTACCAAAATGTCGAAACATAAATCCTATATTACATTTTCGAAAAGGACTCTCATGTTGTATCTTTTGAGGTAAAATAACATTTTAGTCCCTTTCTTTAACTTATTTCATTTTAATCCCTTTCTTTGACCTTTTTTTTTTTAAGTATTAACATATTTTACTTTGTTGCTTGTTACTTTAAACTGCTTCAAATTAGCTTATGAATTACCAATTTTACCACTCAAATTTTTCTATGGTACTGTTGATTTTACGATCTATATTTCTACAATATCGAATTTATGCCTCAAAATACTATAGTAAGATTAATATTATAGAAGAAGTACTCGTTAGATTTCCAAATTTATTTATTATATTAAAAAATATTTCTTTAAACCTCGTAATATAAATCTCAAAACTCAAACCTTTTGAATATATAATCTTATTTTTTAAATGATTAAAACTAACCTGCAAGACCTTTCCCTTGCAAAAGGAAAGAAACGACAAGTTTAGTCAAATAGATAAGGCAAAATTGGCCAAAGATCCTCATTTAGAAGATTTTAATGCCAAAAGTCTTCTCAAAAGATTTTTTTTTTTTTTTTTTTATGACAAAAAGACTTTTGGCATGAATTGAACAAAAATACCTCTCTTTTTCCAAACAATCTTTAACCCCACCTCTAATCCTAATCTAGATTTTACTACGCTGGACACTAAATTTTACTACGTTGAAAACACGTTTCACTATGCCGAATATACATTTTACTGCTCCAGAAATGCATTTCACCACGTCGGAATCTGCATTTCACTACACCATAAACTTTTTTCATTACGCCAGAAATGCATTTCACTATGCTGGGAAGAAAAAAAAATTGGCAAAAAAGGCCCAACAAAGGAGAGAGAAACAGAGAGGAAGAGAGAAAGAGGGAGGATAGAGAGAGACACAAAGACTATAGAGAGGGGGGGACCTCCTATTTTCATGTTCTTCATTCATTTTCTATTTTTTTTTACAAAAATTTTCTTGGCGAGAGGAAAAAAAAATCAAACTATGGCACAAAAAAAAAAGAAAAAAATAAGAAGATTCAAGTCCAATGCACGTGGCAAATCAAAGAAGCTAAGGATGTCAACGGGACAGGGCGAGTTTTTCCTTTCCCAATCCCGTCCCATGAAAATTCCTACTTAAAACTGGCGGGGTAAGAGTTATGCGGGGCGGGGCAGGTTTTTCCATCGAGAAATTGTAGCATTTTAATCATGGTGCTCAAAACCTCAATCACATCATGATGCTTAATCACCGGAGGCAACAAATCCGAACGGAGCGTGCAGCTCTGATTAGCAGACATCCAGTGTCTCAACCGATCAGCAGCTGCTCAAGCGATCCAGTGTCTTCTTCTTCTCATGGTGCTAAATCGAGGAGCACAATAACGCTAGTGATCGTATCTGCAACTAGTCGAAGCTACGATGACGGAGAGAGGACGCTGTCGTGCCGGTAACATTCTAGATAATGAGGAGCTTTGTGCCAGAAAACCAATGGAAACTCTCGCCCGACTACTAGATCAAAGAAAAAGCAGATGAGAGAAAAAGGAGACGGGGGATAGAGAGGAGAGTGTCGCGGCAGTGTTGTCAATTAAAAAATAATAATAATCTAAATAAGAGGACTTAAAAAATAATAATAAATAAATAAAAACCCTCTTAAACATGACTTTTAACATAAATAAAAGAGCAGTGCTACAAATACCGTTTCCCTTTCCAGTTTTTTTTATTCTTGGCCTATGTGGCGGAGTTACATTGAAAACACCCCCAAACAGTAAAAATATGTTTTTTGGGTTTTCATTGTGCTTTTTTTCTTTTTAAATGTTTTCACTGTTTTTTTTTTTTTTTTTTTTTTTTTTTTTTTTTTTTTTTTTTTTTTTTGTGTTTTCACTTTGATTTTTGGGTTTTTACTGTATTTTTTGTGTTTTCATTATATTTTTTAGGTTTTCATAATGAAAATACACAGAAAAATACAGTGAAAACCCAAAAAACACAATGAAAACACCAGAAAAAAATGCAGTGAAAATATAGAAAAATAGTGAAAACACAAAAAGTACGCATTAAAAACATTATAAAGAGAAAGAAAAAAAAGAGAGGAGGAGATGACATTGGATTTGATGACATTGGATTTGATCAATGGTTTTTTGTTGTTCCTTAATTGACGATCGATGGTTGTGATCGAAGATAATGGATAGGGAGACATGGTTGTGATCGTGATCCTAAAAGGAGGATATAGCATTCGATCTGATTAATGATTTTTCTTCGGCATGGTTACGATCTCTCTTTTCCTCTCTCCTCTTTCTCTCTCTCCTTTATCACGCTCTGCCGTTTTTATCTCATCTTTATCTTTTCACCGTTTTTATCTCATCTTTATCAAATAAAGATACGGTAAAACTACACGGGAAAATCGCACGAGAAGGCTAGCATTTTTCTAAAGAAAAAGGTTTGGAGGATTTTAGTCATAATAGGTCTCTAAAATATGACTTTTGGCCAAATAATCCAATAAATAAATAATAACTATAATTATATTTTTTAAAAGAGTAATATTATACATCGCTACAACGACTTGCTACAAGTATTGCTATAAACAAAATAATATAGATAATTTTGAAAAACCATCCATAGATAGTTTTGATTTTTCACAATATATATATATATATATATATATATATATATATATATATATATATTTTGGATACGAGAATAAATCCTCCCGGTCTGTCCTCTTACGACTTCGGAATCGATACCTAATGCTGTTTAATCAGAGTAGAACCGAGGGGCAAATCCCAGATGTATGCACAGATTTCTCAACACACACAACAGTAAGACACAGACTCGCGTAGTGGCGGGAATTCATGCCCACACCCAGATCCAGTAATTGATTACCCGTCACTGAAGGCATATTCTACCAACCTTGCTATGCTGTACGCCCAGGGAGCTGGCCCCAAGATTCCAACCCATGATCTCACCTTGATTTCCAAAGATTTTTGGCCAAGTGATCTACCTTGGGATTTATGCTAAATATTTTTCTTTTTAAAAACTCAGCCTGACAATTTTATGCCAAGTTGCGGGGCTCAGTATTGGTATTTGCCCACATCTAGTAGACAATCTTCACAGTTAAAAGGTATAGCTAGATAAATAATGGCAGGCCACAACTGGTCTGCTTGAAGAAATTTGCCGCTGCTGGGTTTTGCTGCAAATGATTCTGATCTGTCAGAATTCATCATCCTCGTTATTCTAGCAGAATATGAACTCCCTAGGTAAATGAAATTTCACTGGGTGAGGGTGACATCACAAGTTTGACACAAATTTCAACATGTAAAGTTTCCACCGCTTAATACTTTAATCAGCCAATTTCTGCCACGGAAGTGATCTTACTTTTATACATATTTGCCATGCATGTCTACCATGAATTTTTACGGTCATTCTGCAGATAAACCCCATAACCAGAAAGCCTCCTATCTATCTCTGTGTGACTGTTTGTTATTATAGTCTCATAATATGCATATTATAAATGGGTATCCTTTAAGATTTCCGAAACGTCCATGGGGGAAGTCCCAATGTGGGTTTCAAATTTGTGATTTGTAAACTAAATTTCATTATGGTTTGTAGTATATTTGGGAGTGCGATCTATATAGCACGGCAGCTGTTTGATGAAATGCCTGAAAAAAAAAAAAAAAATACGGCATGTTAATCTTGTTCTACAGGCCCATTCTGATGCTCTTTCCTACTTCCTAATTTTATATTAGGTGGGGGTTAAGTCAATCTTTCCAAGGACCAGCAATTGTCAGATGATTCATGCATCAGACTTAATGGGTGGCGGCTGGCTGCAGTTGTACTGGGCTCTGCATTTGATGCATTACGCAGCTTGTCAAATGGTGCTTGAAAATATGACACGAGATCCCTGAAAGCAGAGTACGTCTTTTATCCATGCTGATATCACTATATGGATCCAATTCAATATTGACTTTAATGTGTGTGAATAATGTATCTGGTTTTTTTTAGTATTCAAACTGGGGATAATGTTAAAAGTCAATGAAAGTGGGTAGCGAAATCCTCATCTTCCTAGTCAATTTAGGGTTTGGTTTAGTTTGATCCGTTGCTGCATGTTTGTTTGAAGATTTGATATTTGAAGGTAGAAAAACTGAGTCATGGTATACAACTTGACATCAGGTTTTGATGTTATTGGTCTTCCCGTCAAAATTGAATGGCTTCATAGTGTTTACTTAGTTTCCATATTGCATGTACAGTTGCAGAAAATTAAAGCCATCACTATAATTGATGATGTCATTGTGATGATGTCTCCATTTGATTGAACTGTTAAATTATTGTTTTAAAATTCGAACGGTTCATCGAATCGGAAAAGTTATCGAGTTAAAGGTCAACCGATTCAACCGTCGAGTCAACCGGATTGAACCGTGATGTCATAAATATATTATTTATTTATTTATTAAAATAAAAGTTGTAAATGATTCAAAATATGATTTTTTTAAAATGTTTGTGCAATTAATTCATATATTTGAATTTATGTGCAGTCATCAAAATTGAAAATTGAAAATTACTATTGATCAATCTTTATTATATATATTTTTTAAAATGCAAGATAAAAATATTGAATTATTAAATTAGGTGCTTAGGTTTCTTTTTGCTATTTGGAATTTTTTTAGACTAATTTGTCTTTTTAGCCTTCTTGGCTTTAAGAGATTTAAAAAAAAAAAAAAATTGGGACTATTTTAATCATTTTAGCACCTCAAAAAAAAAAAATGGTTGACCGGTTTTTGACTTAAATGGGTTTTTGGGGGTTAAACCAACCGAAGAGGGGACAGGTTCAACTGGCCGGTCCAGTCTGGTCCGGTCCGAGTTTAATAACATTGTGTTAAATGAAATTCAAGGGTCTAGAAGGAATACAAATTTCACAGTACATCCTAACTCATCCATTAGCCAATTCAATTAAATGATGAGAAAGAACAAATTTTGCTCTGTTTGCTGTTTACTGCATGCTGCACTTTTTTGTGGGATTTCTAACATTCTTATTTGAAGCTCCCTTGTTTAGATCCTGATAGAGTATGATATTTTCAACTTGATTCTTGTTCAATGGAATATGGTCCCTCTTGATATCTCAAAGCATATGTCACCAGATCAAGAGGATGTATTAGAGGGATACATACAACTTTAAAGCTGAAATTACCAATTGGATTGTTTTCTATTTCTATGTTACACAAGATTGGGTGAAAGTTTAATGAATTTCCAAGGTATCTAAATATGAAAATAGAGAAATTTGAAGGATTGAGATATTATTGCTAAAAAGAGTCAAGTGAAAGTAAATAGGAATGACAATGCTGAGCCAACATCATTAAAAAATAAATAATTCACTTATTCTCCACTTTCAATCAATGTTTTAAAACCTGGACCAGGTCGGCAGTTTAACCGGACCCAGACCTCTTTAGGTTGGTTTAACACATAAAAGCCAAGCTGAAGCAAAAAACTGGAAGACCCGCCGGTTCAACCACTAGGTTTACGGGTCGATTTAACCAGCCGGTTTTTTGTTAAATGCTAAATTTGGGCCACAATTACTAAAATAATCCCATTATCTTAAAATGTCTTAAAACTTTGGAGGGTTAAAGTAGTAAATTTAACATAAAACCCCCAAATTTGCAAAATCCCTTCACTCTTCAGTCTTCTCACAGGTCACGACTCACGACTTAACGGCGGCGGCCACGGCACAGCTCGCCCTCCCCCCTTCATCTTCACGGCAGCACAACTCCTCTTCAGTCTTCATCTTCACGGCAGCATATTCACGGCAGCTCCACACTTCCCCTTTTAGCCACGTCACAAGTTTGCACTTTGCACTTCGCACTTCGCACTTCACGGCGGCGGCGGCGGCATCTTCACTGCATTCCCCTCACAGCACTTCAATCTTCTTCAACTCTTCTCTCATTCAATCTTCAAAGGTATACTGAATTACTAATCGCTTAAATCTTCTTCAGTTCATGGTGGTTATTTGCTCTAGGGCACTTTGATATTCTTCAGTTCATGGTATCATAGTTTAAATCTTTTGCTTAATAATTCTGCTAAATTAGTAAATTCAAAGATTAAACCTTA
>JAESVK010001325.1:674713-686931 GCA_017140935.1 Hamamelis virginiana | reverse complement strand
ATTCAAAAAATATATTTAAATCCTAAAAAATGAATCCAACCATTGGAGTTCTGTAATGGTAAAGACCCATTAAACTTTACTACGTACTGAAAGGATAGATTTTTCAGTTTAACAAATTAAGGTAAAAGATTGGATGAAAGGAAAATAAACGCTAAGGCGAGGTTTTTAGGCAAATTGATTCTCTTCTATTACTAATAACTTTTAATTTTCTTCTATCACTGCATAATATAAAAATCAAAACTATCCCAAACATGATCTTAGTCGTGTTGTCATGAAGCTGCAGCCACTAATTCACAAAATTAAATTAAGCTTGCTGTATTACGCATCGGTGATGTAATTATTACTCTTTAAATCGTGGATTAGCACAAAGTACTAATAGAATATAATTCATTTGCCAAGAAAATTAAAGAACACTTTCTAGCTTATAGAGTGTAATGACTGACAAAAACATGCATGGGGCCAAACTTTTTTATTTAAAGTTCTTTAACAAAAGTTTGAAATTTGAAAGTCTTTACTAGCCTTTCAATGTCAAATGGATTTTACAGGAGTAAGGGTCCCATGAAAACCCTTCCTTACCTAACTCTAATTTTTCAAAATAAAATTAATCACATATTATGGGGGCCGGGCTAGCTACGATTATATATCAATTCATTACTTTAATTTATTGAACCTAATTTTCCCTCACATGCATGAACTCTCTCTCTCTCTCTCTCTCTCTCTCTCTCTCTTTAATTATTTAAAAGGGAATTCATCATAGATAAGTATTGCTAATAGCGATATAATTATTTTAATTAACTAAAACCGTGCATATATGTCATGTTATACTTCGTAGTCTGTACGTCAATGCAGAAAAAAACTGGAAAGATTAAAAAAAAACAGTTGAAATTCCGGTTCTTATCTCTCTCTCTGTCAAACTTTGGAAATCTTCCAAAGAATTCTCTAATTTTCTAAATAATAATAAACTAATTTGAGCTCTCCAGAGTCAATGCTTTCTCACTTCTTCGAGCTTAATCATCGCTATTACTTGCATTAATTTCTAAATCTCCACCAATTAAATAAAAGTAATTGCTTGCACGTTAGACGTCAATCGATCATTCTAGCTAATTTAATATCAAAGATATGTACAGGTCCAAATTAAGGATTATTGAAACTTAATGACAAAACTAATAGTCATGGAAGTGTTTACTTTAATTTGCAGCTTTGGACTCATGACATCTCTTAGAACTTACAAGAATCCTTATCCTATACTTGAATTATTCAGAATATTTAATCTCTTAAACCCTTGATGTGGCCCGGGGAAGGTGCTTCCTGCTTAATTTAACAACGTATTTAGTTGGTAATCAATCCTTGGATTTGTCCCTCTCTCCTACCCTAATTTTTTACATCCTACCTACAAATCACGGTTCCCTAAATCCAAAATTCAAATCCTACAACATATCTGCTCATAGGATAGATGATAAGTTTCATTTAATTCAATTTTTGAAAAGTATGTCCTAATTTGAACTAGGACCCTCAGCTCCCCATAGCCTTAATATATAACTTAAGAGGATGCCAGTACTTAAGAGTACTAGAAAAACCCTAATGAGAACTCCTAGCTAGTCTAAGGATTATTATCTTTATATATAAAAATGTAATTCAAGATTGTCCAAAAAGCATCCTCCTGTTTGTACATACCGATTGCCTTGATATTGAGGTATATATCCAGTGCGTGCAAGTTCCACTTTGGGATTCTGTTCTCTTAGAAGGTTCCATTCAAATTCAAAACCATATGTAGTATGATCGAGAACAATTAAGGAAGGAAAATAAACTTAATACGTTCACAACAGCCAGCAAAAAGCCAAAAAAAAAAAAAAAAAAAAAAGAAAAGAATAGGGTAGAGGATAAGATCTGGCCGGCCGCTGAAAAATGAAAAATATTCCTGCGGGCGAGATGCCATTAATATCTCTCTCTTTAGTCCTGAGGAGAATAAGAATTTTTGGGCATTATCACCATACCTGTATTTTCACTTAGAATCTTAGATTAGGGGGTTTGAGAAGTTTGAATTATAAGCCACATATATAATATATGATTATATTCCATGCACATGCACATCTTTAATCAGCATCCCATATATGCATTAATTATCTGATGCATGTACCTTCTTTTTTGCTTTTTTTAATCCATCTGAGGATGTTTCCTTCTTTAACTTTCTATCTCCATGACTCCCTCGCCTCTCCCTTGGCATCTCTCAATCTTTTTACAAGTACTAGATACTCAGTACGTACCTTCTCTGCTTTCTTTTGTCCTTGCTATTCCAATATTTGGCTATCTTTGTCTGTCTTTCCTTTCCCAGACCCTCCCAAATGTGCACTTGCTAATTCAAAAGTAATGTTTGTTTGTTTGTTTCTTTGTGTACGTACATATATGCGTGCTAGATGTTGAAGAGATGAAATTTGCCATCATCTTTTTCATATCAAATGACATAACAGATAATTAACATGCTCAACACAATTTGGAGGAGCGACGACTAAGGTAGCATGACACATCAAATACCATGTTACTCGTTGCGTTGACATGATGGGGTACATCAACTATGACATCATTTGGTATGAAGAAAATGATCAAAGTTTTGATTTCTTTGCCAAGGGGAATTAATATAGACCGGTATATATACAATTACGCACACTAGCCATTTTGATCCATGAGTAATGCTATCTAGGCGTCCTTAAAAAGTTTGACTCTAATCAATCCAAGTTTTCTATTTTTTTCTTTATCCAAGGGTTGACTTTGGTTTAAAAAATGGAGGGAGGGGGGTGTGAGATCATTTGACACATTAAAGACATTAAGAATACAAATTTTTGGGGGATGTCTAGCATTTTCCTTTGTTTCATGGTCTTCAAGCTAGAGACGTATGCAATGGCGGAACCAAGAGTATGGGAAGGGGCGCAGCAAGCTACTAATTAATAGACTATATATATTATATAATATAATGCATATTGTATACAAACAATCTGAGCCATGTCCCTCCTAATATGATGCATATTTTATGATATTGTGATTATGACCCTAAAATTTTATAAAATAAAATTTTATGAAATTACATGATAAAAATGAGTATTTTCCACCATTTTCATATGGAAAATGTCTATTTTATCGCTACGTTAAAGTTTTGTCCCCCCTTGAGGTAAAATGCTGGTTCATGTATATCATATTATTATTTTGATTAGTTGCGAAAGAAACTACATATTCATTCTATATTTACGAGTTTTAAAAACTTTGAACTATTAAGAGTTTTAAAATTAAACACAACAATCTTGATGCAACACATTTACGAGAAAGATATTTATTCTATATTTTATACGTAGTTTTTGGTTCCCACTTATGTGGCAGTTGATATAACAATCCCCCCCAAAAAAAAAAAAAAAAAAAAAAAGGTCAATTTTAAAAAAAATCACATCACCCATCAATTAATAGATTAGAATGAAAGTATTAGAACATGCAAAATGAGGAATTGAAGATAGATAGCACCACTCTATTTACAAAAGTGTCACAGTACTAATTTACAAGAGTAACTCGATCCTTATCACAGAAACTTCATGAGATGTTCATCAATGTCTAGGTTATATATATATATATCACAGAATGCTGACCGACTGGCGAGTCTGAGGAGTCACATGCATATATGGGAGCAGAGAAGTGAGCTCTGTAAGAGGGAAAAAAAGAGAAGTGGGAATTAATGGACCCTCACAATCACAAAATGAATAAGCGACTAGGATTGGTTGGAGCAGACAAGTAAAGAAAAGATATGTAGATTGAAAGGCATAATTCATATGAGGTGCATGGTGGTGCAGTGTGCAGTATGCGGGTACTTGTGCGTGTAAATCGTTTAATAACAAAAAGAAAAGAGAGCTAGAGACTTAATTGGGTCGTTTTCTTTGTATTCAAAGCTGTCTTAATTCCCACCAAATTTCAATGTCCATATCGTTTCAAACCCAATGCCCATTCCCACAGGGCTCTTTGTTTCTTACCTCTTTTGTGGGTCATTTGGGCATTATATATACACATGTGGAGTGGTAATCAGGGTGCAATTCTTGGAAGTCATTCACTCATTCGTGTAATTAACAACATTAATTAGCATTGAAAAGATGCAAATATATATATATATATATATATATATATATATTGACAAGGGAGCTAGCATTGAAAAGGCATGTGAGCTAGCTCACACAAATATATGAGCTTCCCATGTCTAGCTACTTAGTACATTTCCAGATGTGTTTGAACTAAAGAATCGTGCATGCACACCAAATTGGTCTCGTTCAGCTACTTTCCAATCATGCCTCCCACCTTAATTCGATTCGAGGGAATATGATTTTAAACATGACATTAATGTTATATGTTACATTACAGTTGGGTTTTTAATTTCTAGCATTTATCTAATCATATATATATATATATATATATATAAAGATTAGTAAAGTCGAAAGTCGAAACACGTACCCTATCAGTCAACAAATAAAAAATAGTAAAAATCACGTGTCCACAGTCGTACTAATTAACTTAAATGACTGTGATAGCTAATTAATGACTTGTACGTGTGCGCGCGGATGATATCTAGATTTTAGACATGCTTTAATTGTAGACTTTATGATCAAACTTTATATTTTGATATGCTTCCATCGGATTATTATGATTTTTTTTCAGATGCGACATCTATTGCAAGGGTATCTAATCTAACGGTCGAATTTTCAAAATATACATCCCACAATTTTCTATGAGTTTCAAGCTGATTTTTGCGAAAATCAGCATATGCTTACTATATTAAGATTCTTTGTATACATAGAGTCCTGTTCCTATGGGGACTTCCTTATACGAGGACTTGACCTTTTGATCAATATAAAATAAGTATTTTGAAAAACCAACCGTTAGGATTTAATATTCTTTGTATGTATGATAGGCATTTCAAAAATCACAGTAATCAAACCATCGGTTTCTAAAATACAGACTGTTAAGCATTATATAGGTATTTAATTTTTCACAGTTTGTATTTAAAAAACCAATAGTCTGATAACCATAATTTATAGCATGCATGTCATACATAGGAAGAATATTAAATGCAACAATTTTTCATAATACTCATTTTATATTGGCCAAAAGGCCAAATCCTCGTATAAGGAAGTCCTCGCAGAAACAATTTTGATAGAAGTAGATACATGCATTAAAAGGTCGATGGAGGTGTTTTGATATTTCTTCTCGCTGCATAACCAATAATTAATCACGATTGAAAGTTGGAATAGTCATGAAAAACTTTTAAAGTTGCTTCTTGTGACTCGTAAGGTTTCCATCAAGTTTTGTGTACGTCCGTAAAACCAAGAGTTAATTTCAAAGTTCTGAGCCACACTTCAAATCACCTGTTTGTCTGTTTAGAACAGTGACCTTCCTACATGCAGTACGTACTATTTTGCGGCATCTTTTGATTGGCTGCAAGTTGGCCATTGCTATCAGGTCCTTTTGAAGACGAGGTAAACTTTAATTGTTTGGCTTCTAATGTTGGTCCGTTTTTGGTGAAGTAATAGTTCACAGTACGCAGTAACTGTTTGTCTTTTTAATTGGCTGCAAGTTGGCCATTGCTATCAGGTCCTTTTGAAGACGAGGTAAACTTTATTTGTTTGGCTTCTAATGTTGGTCCGTTTTTGGTGAAGTAATTAATTAATTGCACAACAATTTGTGTAAGTTCGTTCTTACTGTGTCATAATAAATGTATTCAAGTATACGTATCAGCCGTACCCAAGCACGAATACTTATTAATTGTGTTTTTTTTTTTTTTAATAATTCTATATCACCCTAATTCGAAATTAAAAATTACCCGACGTATCATGGTTTGAATGGTATATGAAAAAGAAGAAAGCAGATTAAGATGAGAGACCTCACCACTCAAAGTATGACACATCAAGTGGTTTTTAATTTCAGGTTAAATGTTTGGTATTATAGTATTTTTCTTTTTTTAAATATGAATACAATCTAATTATTGAACAAGTAATATAACATGACACGTGTAACGTTTCCATTCAATTAATGTTTTGGTCAATAAGAAAATTTAAATAAAAAATTGAAACCATTCACCAAGAACATAGACTATGATGTATGTTAATTATTCTTAGAAAACAGTAAAAAATAATACTCCGTAAGAGTATATCATTAATTATTCTTCATGAAATAAAAACCACTTACACTAATTTAATTTTACTATCCAATTGAGAACTGATTGAAAAAGTAATGGAAGATTTGACCAATTAAGGTATTGGATTGAGGACTTTTGGTTTGGCTACTGAGTAGGTACGGTGTGGCTCAGTTTTGATTTGGTTTTTTGGCCAATGTAAATTAGTTGTTTTGAAAAACCGACCGTTGGATTGAATATTATTCCTATGTATGACAGGCATGCCAAAAATCACAGTGATCTAACGGTCGATTTATGATAAACAGACTATGAAAAATTTTAACAGTATGTATTAGATATACAATTCATTAAAATCCCATGACCAACTAACAACCAATTAAGTGATCAACTTAAAAACATCTCCTACATCTCCAATGCTTTACTCTTTACTCATATTCAAATTAGTAAAAAATTAAATAAAATAAACTTGATTCGGTATGAAATTCTCCTAACCCTTTATTCAAATCTTTTAAAAAAATTCTCTTTTTCTTTCAAAGACTTTCTTTTATTAATTTTAGCCACCCGGAGCTTTCACATTGGACCACCTTTACAGTTCATATATCCTACTGCAAGTAGCTTTCATCTTAATTTGGTCAAGTTACGTAGAAAGAGAGAGTTGTATATATTTAGGTTACCATTTCATACGTCCAGAAGAGAGACCTTAATTATTATCCGGTAGCCAAACGAGGAAGAACCTGTTTCCAATGGGCGATAGTATAATTAATCATTGAAATTTGAATTAAGTTTAATTTAATTAGGTATATATAAAGAATTGAGAATGTTTTATTTAAATTTGAGAGAGAAGTTGAACAGTGATTGATTGGAGATGCCCCTAAATAAATTGATATGAGAAAGACAAGTTGATCGATCGAGCATCAAAAGAATTAGCAAAGTATGAAACCTCGTGATTAACGAGGACCCAAGCTTTCACACCCTGTACAACCAAAACGGCATTGACCGTTCAAACCCTAGCTAGAGGCTAGGGACCAACGTACCAACAAATATCAATAATGATAATAATAATAATAATATCTAGCTGTTATAAACTTTGAATTAATTTCATGTTCTGGGGTACGTAATAGACTTTAAGGTCGTACCAATAAAAAAGCAAGTGGTGAATGGTGGTGGGTACGTCTACAAATTGACTCAATTTCAATTTTCAATCCCATCCCTCCATCAGTACCTTTGCTTTTATCGATCATTCACATAAAATTATGCTTTTCTTTATTTCTTTTCTGCAAATTGCTTTTATCAATTTTCAATCCCCATTTACAAATCATATATGATTGACACTCGGTATCTCATGATCAAACGGCCACAAATGCATCTTCAATACTCAATCATTTTATCATCTTCAATAAGAAAATTATTTTAAAAAAAATTATCTCGAATGAATGAATGAATGAATCCTTATCCGGGGATGAAGTTAGGATTTTGGTTGAGGGGGGGACAAACTTTAATTTTTTTTAATTTTTTTTATCCCAATTTTTAAAATTAAAAAAATAATTTTATTCATTTTTTTAATCACGTTAGTCTCATGTAGAAAAAATTGTAAAAAATTATAATTCGCTGATATTTTGATAATCTATATTTCAATTCAATATATTTACAATTGTTCTCGACGGAACCCCATTTTTTTTAAAGCGTTGTATGATGAGTTCATTATCAATGTCATCAAATATTCATCTCTCAATATACACAATCAAGCTATCATTCATGAATTCAACACTAATTCAATAACATTAAATATTAATTTGGACTAAAAATTACATTGACAAGCCAAACTCGTTCAACAACCAAGCTATCATTCTAGATTTCGGAAAAAAAAAATTTGCTTTTTTTTCTTTTTTATTTATTTATTAAAAAAAAAAGGAATTAGTTTTATCATAAAGTTTAAAGGATTTTGGTTTTACAAATATGCTTAGTTTAGCTGTTGAGCACGCACCGTGAGGCTCAAAAAAACGCCACTATTTTTTGTGGCCAAATCAACCCTATAATTTTTTTTTACTGGGCTTTTTGGCCAATGTAAAATGGGTATTTTGAAAAATCGACCATTGGATTAAATATTCTTCTAGGCATGCCAAAAATCACAATGATCTGACGATCGATTTTTGAAATATAGACTATGAATCTAAAATACAAACTATTAAGCTTTTTCACAGTCTGTATTTCATAAACTGATCGTCAAATCACTGTGATTTTTAGCATGCCTGTCATACATAGGAAGAATATTCAATCCAACAGTCGGTTTTTCAAAATACTCATTTTACATTGGCCAAAAGCCAAATAAAAAATTAAAGGCTTGGTTTGGGCACTCAAAACGATGGCGTTTTGCTGAACAGCATGGTGCGTGCTCAACAACCAAAACAAACGCTTAACAAATTTAACTTCTTTTACTTTTTTCATTCCCAAAAGAATGGTTTTCTACTTTTTCTCATGGTATAGGGCATGGGTAGAGGGAAATAGCCAAATATTAAATGGTTTGAGTGTCAGAATAGAGAATAGGGTGTAAGGAAGGGAATAGGAGCATGTAAGCAAATTAATGGGGTAAAAAATAAAAATTGAGGGGGGCATAAATCATATTTTTGAAAATTTTCAAGATAAAAAATGTAACTCAAAATATTTCAAGGGCACATAAATGAAGCTCCAAAAAAAATTTTTGAGGGGTGGGGGGCAAAAATTGAATTTCTTAAAATTTTTAAGGTAAAAAAAAAAAAAAATGGAATTTTTTTTTGGGGGGGGGGGGGGGGACGGCCACCCCTCAAGTCTATGTGGCTTTGTTCCTATCATTATCGATTTTTCATTTAAATTTACTTTTTTTATAAAAAAAAAGTGAATCATCCGCCTCATCCTTTAAGATACTTTTTTGGGATATAAAGTATTTTCCTTTCTTGATTTATCAAAAAAAAAAAAGGCTAGTGATATTGTTAGTTTTACCTTCTTTTACCATTTGACATGATAACGGATATTGTATGTACATATTGTCCGTTTTGTAATTTTCAATTTTATTGATTGATGTAGTAAATAACTTAGTAATGTCATGTACGTAAAAAATTATATATATGGTAATTAGTATGACACATCACATTAGTTATCATATTAATACAATACCATATGATAATCTACATAAATACTTATTATTATGGTAATTATACCAATATCATGTTGTCATATTACCTAACACGTGTACAATACACTATAAAATATCATCTGACATTATACCGATATTCTATTAAGCGATAAAAGAGAGACAGTAAAGATGATAAAATTGATGGTAAGAAGGAAATTCTTCAGCAATGTTTGGTCGTGAACAAAATTTTTAATATATTTAAACAGTCCCGTTCTAATCAGCATATGCTTATATAAGTTATGTCAGCATAAAAGCCAATAGATGATTGTAGGGATATATATTTTGAAAAGTAAGCCATTGGATTAGATACTGTATGTATTTTGGGATGTCAAACATGCCAAAAATCACAATGATCCAATGTCAGAATTTCAAAATATAGCTATGAAAAACTATGACCGCTGAAAACTGTTACAATTTTTCTCATTGATATTTTTGAGAAACCAACCGTTGGGTTACTGTGATTTTAGGTGTGCTTGACATGTATAAGTATAGTATCTAATCCAAATGTCAGTTTTTCATATTATGCATTACACAATCATATATTGGCTTCATGCTTACATAAACTTATATAAGCATATGCTGAATTGATCATTTCTGTATACGTAAAATAGAATAAAAAAAAACATGTTTATTAATCAATTTCAATTTTCAAAAAGAAAAAAAAAAAAAAAACAATCTAAAAAATATGTTTGGCTAGTTCTTTGAAAACAAGAATAGTGTGAAAACTGAAAAATAGAAAACCAAAAAAAAACAAATTTTTTTTTTTTTATTCCTTTGAAAAAAGGAATGACATGAATTGATTAGACACGTATTAGAGACGCACAAATTAAAAACATATAGCATTGCCTACTAAGAATATTAAGAATAGAAGTAGTACACAGTATGTCACAATGAAAATAACTAAAGGGGATATAATCCCATAACCCCCTTGAAAGAAAACACCATGGGAACGCAGCGGAATGAATAATAAAAATTTTCCCATCGATTTTCATCCATGAATCGAACTCAAACTACAAGATGAATCAAAAACAATTATTTAAACAAGAAATAAATGCTTACTTTGATGTTCGCCTTCACAAAAGTACAAGCTCCAAAGGTATGGAAGCCTCCAATGAAGTCCACACGAGCCTAAGACTCCTTTGATTTTCCTTTGTCTCCACAACACTTGAGAAAGGCAAAGGCTTGAGAGGGAGAGAGAGAGATTTCGGCTAGAGAGAGAGGCAAGCAAGAGTGTGTTGTAACCCTAGGGTTATCCTCCTCTATTTATAAACTTCTCTTCTTATAATGATGTTTGGTTACAAGTGCTAGCTTGACCAAACATCATATTTGATTAATTATATTCTAGTTTAGTATATCCTTAATCCCTTTAATTATTAACACTTAATAATTAGGATTAAGCTAATATCTAAATCAGAATATCCCCTCTTACAAAATCAAGAAGAACACTTAAGCCCTTATGTGTGTGACCCATTGGGTTCACCCCAACCTAGTAGTGGATCGGGAACATCGCATGTTTCCCAAAATAGAAACTTTCTATTTTTGGTTCAATTGAAACTATTCCAATTTTGCCCTCAATGATAACACTTATCATTAGGCCTACACTAGTCATGAGTGACCTCTAGCAACATATCATGACGTGCCCTAGGTGTGGGTGAAGATACAAATATAAATAAACCCTTCGTGTAATATAATCCTTCACCAATCAATGCCACGATTAAGTTATCTGGGTATGGATTCATGTCAAACCCTAACTTAATCCTGTGTTAGTTATTCACCAAAATATAAACTCAATTAGGTTAACCCATGAAAACTCTTTTCCTTGGTTACCTTCTGCTTTGGCCAAAGACTTCATTGAGTTATTATTTGTGAATTAACTGTGACATTCTCCCTTTGATATTAAGGGTGGTGATCCCCTATTGCACACTCACATATCTTCATATATAAGTTACTAAAGCCAATTAGCACCGATTACATCCTCATGAATAAGGGTGTACAAGATACTATCAAACTCTAGTAATTCATACATAAGATAACTAGTGGTGTCTCAGGTATGAGGATTACAAATGTGACTATACACATGAGCAGCTTTTGACATTCAAATACATCTCCATAAGCTGTACTCATTTTGGTCACGTTCAGTGTACTTGTTCTCTAACAAGCACCCACAGGTTTACTATAGTGTCTCTACACAGATGGCTTGAGACTCACCATCCTCCCATTGGAGCTAGTATAACCTGAGCTAATCTTAACGGTTTATTATCGCCCAAATAAATAAACCTATGATCAGGAACATATCTAGAATAGATGTTCTTGAGAATCATATGTCTCTCTATCTCAACACTTGAGATACAATTCTCTATCATGCTATTCAAGGACATTATCATGAACAGTTATAAATAACACAAGTATACATGATAATATAAAAGCCATTATATATAGATGAATAAGATTCATTCAATAACATAAATGAAATTAAAGTCCCCTAATTACAATCTACTAATTGGTTTTAGGGCACATTTCTAACACCCCTAGTGTAGTAGTAGTAGACCCAAAACTCCTTCCGAAAAAGTCAAAATAATATATGTACCTATTTATTATGATCTGACTAATATATCCTCTATTTATTACTGCAAATTCAAATTTTTTACCAAAATCAGTTGGGACGAAAATGGTGATAAAAATATTACCTCGATTTTCTCGGAGGCGAGAAAGATGACATATCCCTGTTCGGAAGGATGTGCTGGAGCATATTTCGGCTGAATCAAAACATGGTCTCCGACCTAGACAGAGCTTGGAAACTTCGGTGAGAAAGCGTCAAAACGGAAAGAGCTTGCCGCTAATGACAAGAAACTTGAGAAAATTGGCAATGGCGAAAAAAAGTAAGTGAACTCT
>JAESVK010001325.1:641148-674613 GCA_017140935.1 Hamamelis virginiana | reverse complement strand
TTTTTTTTTTTTTTTTTTTTTTTTTTTTAGCAGTTTGAATAGTGTTCTACACATAAACTTATCGATTATTGAGTTTTAAAATAGGTAAAAAAATTTTATATTTCTAATCTATTTGTTCATAAAAGCTAGTTGAGAAGGTAAATAAACATTTTTGACAATCAATTGTGATCCAAAGGTGTATCCTTTGTATTTGATTTTTGGTTTTTGTTGAGGGTTTTTGATTATGTGTGCAAGGAATGGGTAAAAATACCTATTTGTAGTTTAAACATCTCCATATTTTTTGGGTTAAGTTGCATTACCTTCTGCAGCAGGTAAATTTCATTGCAACATGCCAAAATAAGTAAATTTAATAATATAGTTTTTAAAAATAGGTAAATTTATATATTTGTTTTAGGGGATCTTAGTGATAGGTCATACTTAAGAAAAGTTTAATGAAAAAAGTCCTAAAATTTCTTTCCTTCGTGAGGTCCTATTTAAAAATTGTTTCAAGTAAAAAGTCCTAATCTTTTAAAAATATTTTTCAAAATAATTTTCACTATCCAGAGTTTATTTTCACTGTCTTGGGTGTATTTTCACTGTGCTTGGATGTGTTTTTTGTGTTTTCGCTGTCTGCATTTCTCTTTGAATTCACTGCTTTTTTTAAAAATGAAAAAACCCTTAAAAGGCAATGAAAACACTTAAAATACTCAAAATGCAGTTAAAACACCGTGTTTTTTTTTGGGTTTTCAATACATTTTGAGTGTTTTCACTGTATTTTTGTATTTTAACTTTCTACATTTCTTTTTTAATTCACTTTTTTTTTAATTAAAAAAACCCAAAAGGCAGTGAAAACACTCAAAATGTTGTGAAAACACTGTATTTTTGGGTTTCCCAGCATTTTGAATATTTTTACTCTCCTTTTTCATTTTGAGTATTTTAATTGTCCCCCTCTCTTTCATGTAATTGCAACACACAAAATTCAGCTGCAATTCTCTCTCTGCCATGTAACTGCAACATAAAATTCAGCCACAATTTAATGCATGGTAATGTTTCACTTTCAACTTCACCAATTCAAAAACCCAAACTCAACGGTCCAAAGAAGAAGCAACAGAAGTGGGGTACGGTTGATATACCTGCACAAAATTTCCAAACACGAGAAGAAAATTTTGTCACAACAATCTCTCTCTATACACACACACGCAAGCACACACGAGATACATCTTTAATGGTGGAAATCTATGAGTTGAGGGTCAGATATTTCGTCTACCAAAAACATATAATCTAAATCATATTCTCTTATCTAGCTTATCGATGGCTCTGGTGGCAAAGAAGATCTTCAAGAAACCGACTATATATATATATATATATCGGATGAGATCACTTGCAACTCCAATCGTTTTAACTGGCAATCCGATCGATGATGGTGATGGTGATCGCCGTTGCGATATCTCTCGATGAATGGTGCTTCTTGTTGTGGTGATAATCTTCGTCATCATTGTGTCAATTTCTTTTCACTGTGCCAACTCGCCGGCGAGGTGAAAGAGAGAAAACTGAGAGAGTAGAAAGATAACTAAAGGTTGTATGCAGATGGCATGATTGGCGAAGCCAAGGCTGCCGAGCCTGATCATATGATTGGCGAGCTTTATAGAAGCATTGCGAAGATCTGGTAAACCATGGTGTCGACCTCCGGTGTTCTTTTCTATGGTCGCTTTAAAGCAACGTTGCACCATAACAACACATATTGCATGTACGGTGAGAAATCAACCATCACATCGGATTGAATGGAAAAAAAACCAGCAACAACAATCAGATCATAAATTCAGTAGATCCCACCATCAATCTTCATCATCCCACCGGAAATCAGTAGTTTGCAGATTCGGTCTCAATATGAAGAAGAATAAGCAACAGCAGCTTGTAGTGTTTTTCTCTTCAGAGTTTCTCTCTTCCCTTCTCGCTCTTGTCGCTCGTTTTTCTCTATGCTTCTCTCTCCTTCTCCCTCTCTTAAACTCTTGCTACTTCTATTTGGTTTTAAGTGAGAAAAGTATGGAGGAAGAAAAGGGGGACGTCTGGGGCTTTTTTTTTTCCTAAAGCTCCAAAAGGATTTTTCGCAGGTAAAAGATTTCCGCATGAATTTTTGCATCAAACTCTACAGATCTAGGACTTATGGCCAAATTACCCTTTGTTTAAAGACATGTAAATATACATTTGTAACATGCAGGTCTCACATCTAAAGGTTTTTAATAAAAATGATATTGAAACTATTTTGAAATCGAAGTCTAAAAACACATAGTGAATAATGAGAATTTTTACAGATATGTAAATTTACATATTTGTTTAAAGACATGTAAATAGACATGAACTTCTAGTGGCAGTCGTGAAAAAAAATAGGTGCAGCAGCAGTTTCACGTTTTTTCAATACAGCAATAAAGTTTGGTACAAGCCATTTTTTCACACCATTGAAATTCCTTCTTTGAAGAAACGGATATACCTTAATTAAAATTCAAATTTTGAATTAAATAAAATCTAAAAAACTTTCCATAAAGACAAAAATTCAATTACAGACTTTAAAAGGTAATAAAACTCTTCTTAATTTCAACAAAAAAGGACAAATCTGTCAATAAGTAAAAAAAGTTGACTTTAAAAAGGGTGGGGCTATTTACAGCCCACCGTTTTACTAAAGGCAACCCATTTAAAATTTTTATTGGGTCTATTTTACCCTTTTCTAATTACAGCTCACTAATCTTTAGGCAACCCATTACTATACAAAATAAAAGTTTTAATATACCATAAATGCCCCAAGTCTAAATACAATCCATTACTCTCAATCCTCTCAATCACCAAGCTCTTCAACCAACAACTTCTTCTTCTTCTTCTTCTTCTTCATGTTCTTCTTCTTTCACTGCCATCAAACACTACAACCGCAGTCATGACAACAAGTTAAAAAGACTGCGGCAACCACAGCGACAAACGCAAAAAAACCTCAACCTCCAATACCCACAACTAAAACATATTACCCCAAAACTTTCATTTTAGGTTTATTTGTATATTATTGGTAAACATTATATTTGGATTAAACATGCTTCAAAACATGAAAAGTAGCACTCTATAACCATTATGATATGATGATGTTACAAAAAAACTCATATTTCGATCAGAAAATAGGAAAAAAAAAAAAATTTGTGTTCGTGTTCGCATTCGACCTGGTAAGTCCAAATATTAAGCTTTAGTATTCGGTAAGCTAACACCGAATATGAAGCTTTAATATTCGGTAAGCTAATGCCGAATATTAAAGCTACATATTCGGCATTAACTTACCGAATATTAAAGCTTCATATTCGATGTTGGCCTACCGAATACTAAAGCTTCACATTCGGACTTACTAGGCCGAATGCGAACACGAACACAGTTTTTTTTTTTTTTTTCTATTATCCGATCGAAATATGGGTTTTTTTCGTAACACGATCACACCATAATGGTTATAGAGTCATACTTTTCATATTTTGAAGCATGTTTAATCCAAATATAATGTTTAACAATAATATACAAACAAACCTAAGACAAAAGTATAGGGGGTAATATGTTTTATGTTTGGTGTTGGGGGTAATATGGGTTGCTTATAGTATTTCTGTTATGTAATGGGTTGTATTTAGTAAATGGTAAAATAAATATATTAATTAAAATTTTATTGTGCTGCCTTTAGTAAAAATACAAATGGGTGGACTGTATTTAGAAAATGGGCTATCTTGAGTAAAAGGTGGGCTGTAAATAGCCCTATTCCTTTAAAAAATGGTTGAGAGATTTTTAGATAATCTATGGAGTGTTTTGGATCTACCGGTTTAGAATCCAAATTCTAAACGGATCTGAATAATTTTCCCTACTAAGAATAGAAGCAGTACACAGTATGTCACAATTAATGAAAAAAACTAAAATTAAGGTGGTGGGGGCATCAACCTCTTTACATTTATTGTATTAGGTGTATGGTCAAAGAAGAGGAGAGAGCCATGGTTTCTCTTTCCTTTTCATCTTGGTAGGAGGATTTGATGCTCCTCTCTCTCTCTCTCTCTCTCTCTCTCTCTCTGAGATTTATTACTTTATAACCAAGCAAACCTAGATAAGAACCTAAACCCCACTTCCACCTCCCCTTTTCTATCTCTATATCTTTACATCGTCAGGGGTATTGATTACATAAACAATGTTTAAAAATATGAATTAAAAATGGGCGAGTAGCAATTTGAAAAGGGTATGAAGGGATCAAAGTCACTTTCCAAATGGTCTACACCATTCTCTTCAATTCCCCACTCCTTATAAATCTCCCACCACTCACCACCCCTTCTTTTCTAATCAAAACCCTTCTCCCATCTCAGATCCATCTTAACCCCCAAGTTGGCGAGAGCGAGAGAGAGAGAGAGAGAGAGAGAGAGAGACATGGTCGGTTCCTGTTCCTCTTTATGCCTTCTCTCTTTTTTCTTAATTAATGGGTTTCCTTTTCATTCATTACTAATTTACTATTAGTTTCTCTCTCTAACTCCGGGGTTTTAATTTGTAACAGGAAGAAGAACGGCAGGTTGACAGATGGGAAGGCTATGTAGATTGGAGGAAAAGACCTGCACTAAGAGGCCGCCATGGCGGCATGCTGGCCGCCTCCTTCGTTTTCGGTCTGTATAAATTTGCAAAATCTTCAACTCTCTCTCTCTCTCTCTCCATATAACATTAATTTGATAATTAATTCTTAGTTGGGGGGAGGGGGTGTTTGTGGTATATTTTCTCTCTCTAAAGTGGTGCACATGTATATCTATATATTGTAGTTGTGGAGGTATTGGAGAATCTGGCATATCTGGCGAATGCAAGTAATCTGGTGCGTTACATATCGGAGTACATGCACCTCTCTCCTTCAAAATCAGCCAACACCGTCACAAATTTCATGGGCACAGCTTTCCTTCTTGCCCTTCTTGGAGGCTTCCTATCAGATGCTTTCTTGACTGCTTATCACATCTACCTGATAAGTGCAGTTGTTGAATTTCTGGTAATCACCCCTCTCTCTCTCTCTATATATAAATATTAACTTTAGGCATGGTTTCTGTTAATTATGCAACAAATTTGATCCTGGCCTCTCTATATATCTACTTTGATTTTTACCCTTCCTTCCATTTCCATTTTCATTTTTTTCACGAGAGAGAGAGAGAGAGAGAGAGAGAGAGGGGGGGGGGGATAAAACTCTGATTTTTTCTGGAAAGAAACATAAAGGACCAAAGTACACGTGGCGTGGAACTGGATCATGTTTCTGTCAGAATCCAGAATCAGAGTCTGCTGTACAAACAGGGATTGCTGCAATCAAGAAGTTAATAACTATGGATAACAGTAGAGTACTGTTTCTATTCCCACCTCAATTTTTCATGCATCCACTCCACATTGTGAGAGGAGAATTTCAATTCTCTTACCAGGCCGATGGGAGTGGAAGCATAAAAAATTAAAGGCTTAGATATATATTGAAGTAATTAATAATGGTATCTATAGGTACTGTTAACGAGGCAGTCTCTGATTGGGGGATTGTAGCAAGTTGATGTAGCCTGTTTGCAGGAAATTAATTAATTATGATTCATGCATGAACAGTGAACTAAAAGAAATAATCCAGTTGTCTCAACCAATTTGGGCTTTTGCTTTTGGGAGGGCCGGGGGATATTTTTCATAGGTTTTATTAGGTATGATTATGTTTATTGGGATATTTTCACTGTACTTGAGAGCAGCTTCATCTATGGTGGCCTGTCAGTATGGGTCCTACCAACACATGCAAGAATGCAACGTATTCAGTTGCAGTAACTGCTTGAGGCCCCATCTTGCTTTGTCCTGCTTAACGTACTTGTTTTACACAACAGAAGCTTCGTTTTCTTTGATTTTGAAAGCAATATCTGCCTTGTCTCTTTGTTTTTTAATCTTGTCTCTCTCTTTAGTCTTTACGTTAAGCCCTCTCAAAATGTCAACCAATTATGCATCACCACCAAGCCACTTGTCCATTAACCATTATCCACCTGCCACGTCAACTTCACATGCCTAACGACCCAAAACTTGTAAGGTCTTTTTCATGGATGTGGTAATTTCAGTCTACCAATGCCACAGCAATAGGTGGAGGTGGTGGCCTCACAATTGGTCTTGGATAAATTTTCTTTTATATATATATATATATATATGATTATATAAGTTTATGTAAGCATGAATTCCATAGATAATTGTAGGATACATATTTTGAAAAATTGACCGTTGGATTAGATATAATACTTATACATGTCATGTCTGCCAAAACTCACTTGTAATCCAACGGTTGGTTTCTCGGAAATGTCTTTGAGAAAAACTGTGACAGTTTTAAGCGATCACATTTTTTCTTAGCTATATTTTAAAATTCTGACATTGGATCACCATGATTTTTAGCATACATGACATCCATAAGTACATTATCTAATCGAACGGTCAGTTTTTCAAAATATGCGTCCCACAATTATTTATGAGTTTTATGCTTACATTTTACAGAACTTATGTATGCATAGATCGGGACTGCATACATAGAATAATTTTCTTATGGGTACGAACACATAAATTTAAGCTTATGTGAGGACTTAGTATTCAATCAATGTAAGATTGGTATTTTGAAAAACCGATTCTTGTGTCAAATATTCTTTTTATGTGATCTGACGGTCTAACATTGACCATTTATACGAGAGAGTGTGTGTATATATATATATATATACAGACATGATAATATAAGGTCGGCCTTACACAAAGTTGCGTAAGGTCGTCTCCATATGGCTAATTTTAGGTCACAGTTCATAAAACTGACTGTTGGATTAGATGTCCTATCTCTGTATGTCATGCCTGCAAAAAATCACAGTGATCTGACGGTTGGTTTTTGAAATAACTGCCGTTAAAAAAATGGTGATATTTTTCAGAACAAATAAGTTAAATATTTTCATAATGACATATTTCAAAAACCAACCATCAGATCACTGTGATTTTTTGCAGGCATGACATACAGAGGTGGGACATCTAATCCAACGGTCAGTTTTATGAACTGTAATATAAAATTAGCCATATGGAGCCAACCTTACACAACTTTGCGTAAGGCCGACCTTATATTATCATGTCTGTCTGTATATATATGGTTTCTTAATTACATGTAAAGTGATGAACCACACATGTATGGTTGCTATTTTGAAAGATCCTAACAAACGCATGGATTAGAGGAGAACCTTACCACGTTCCACTTATGGGCTAATGGGCCAACATCAATATAGTGACAGTTCATAGTCATATAAGACACATGAAGTCCCCATATGTACACTACAGTCCGAGGGTTAAGATGGCCCATTCATTCATTCATTCACACATGGCCAACGGGACCATTTTTTTTGGTGCCACTGCAAGTACAGCTTTGACCTCCTCAATTAATCGGTCAGTTTCCAACCTTATATACTTGGCTCGGTGGTTCATATCTCTCTCTTTATGGATTAAATTTTTTAATTTCATTCCTCACATACGAAATAAAAATATTGTCCAGTTGATGGGTTGGGATAGTCCACAGCCTCACTCAAATTGGGCCTTTCATACATTTGATAGATCTGGGTCCATTTAAATTTTTAACCCTTTTTAACTTTCATTGGAACAGGGCTTGGTCATACTTACAGTACAAGCTCATTCAGCTTCTCTAAAGCCACCAGCATGTAACCCAGCAACCACTAGCATTCCATGCCAAGAAGTTAATGGTGGGAAAGCAGCAATTCTGTTCGTAGGCCTCTATCTGGTGGCACTGGGCGTCGGAGGGATAAAGGGATCGTTGCCGACGCACGGAGCCGAGCAATTCGATGAGAGTACTCCGCAGGGCAGGAAGCAGAGATCAACCTTCTTCAACTACTTTGTCTTCTGTCTCTCATGCGGCGGATTAATTGCAGTTACATTTGTGGTATGGATTGAAGACAATAAGGGTTGGGAATGGGGTTTTGGAATCTCCACTTTGACAATATTGCTATCTATTCCAATCTTCCTTGCTGGCTCAGCTCTTTACAGGAACAAAATACCTTGTGGAAGTCCACTGACAACCATTTTTAAGGTAAGAGGTGAACTGCATTTACAGCTATAGCATAGTATGCACAGAACACTGGGCAGAGTTCCTCTAAGAGCCCCATTTGTATTTGTTTTTTCCTAAAATCACTTTTAGAAAACTATCTCTTTTGAATCAAATCACGTCCTCACATATCAAAATTTTGGAGCCCAGCTTTTGCCACAACAACTTCTAGTATTTAAATTTTGCGAACCATTCCATCACCCCTTAAGTCTTCTAGAAAGCATTATCACCCTATCTCTTAGATCAAGTGAAATTTTGAGCTCCAAAAGTAATTTTAGGAAAAACTAATGCAAATGAGAGTTTAATACCATTTGCCAGCTTCATCTTTTCCAAGTAAGCAGCAGCCAATATCATGTTTTCATTGTGCAGGTTTTGGTTGCTGCCGCACTAAACACTTGCATAGCCAAAAGTCCAAGCAATGCTGTTGCGAGCATGCCCACAAGCCCTTCTTATCCAACACAAACCGGCAATGGAGCCGAAGAAGAAAATGCCAAAGCAATGGAGCCCATACAAACCTCAACAAAAAGCCTCAAATTCCTTAATAGAGCAGTGGAAAACAGGCCAGTCCACACAGCACTAGAATGCACAGTGCAGCAAGTGGAAGATGTAAAGATTGTGCTAAAAATTCTCCCCATCTTTGCTTGCACCATCATGCTTAACTGCTGCCTAGCTCAGCTCTCCACATTTTCAGTCCAACAGGCTGCCACCATGAACACTAAGCTCGGTTCCTTGAAAGTCCCACCAGCTTCCCTTCCCGTTTTCCCAGTACTTTTCATCATGTTTCTTGCACCAGTCTACGACCATTTCATTATCCCATTTGCTAGAAAAGTGACCAAAACTGAAATGGGCATCACTCATCTTCAACGAATTGGAATTGGTTTAGTCCTTTCCATTATAGCCATGGCAGTGGCAGCTATTGTTGAGATTAAGCGGAAGAGAGTAGCTTCCAACTCAGGACTACTTGACTCAACCGATCCATTACCCATCACATTTTTTTGGATTGCTTTTCAGTACTTGTTCCTCGGGTCAGCTGATCTCTTCACCTTGGCTGGGTTGTTGGAATTTTTCTTTACAGAGGCACCCACGAGCATGAGATCTTTGGCCACAGCTCTCTGCTGGGCATCGTTGGCCATGGGATACTACCTCAGCTCAGTGACTGTGTCCATAGTTAACAGTGTCACGAGTAGCTCCAGCCATAAACCATGGCTCTCTGGCAGCAACTTGAATCACTATCACCTGGAGCGATTCTACTGGCTGATGTGCGTGCTGAGTGGACTAAATTTCTTGCACTATCTCTTATGGGCCAGCCGATATAAATATAGATCGAGCAGAGCTACCTAGTAAAACAAGTTATAGCAATTTTAATGAAATTACCTGTTCATGCCATATCGGATGGCCAATTGAGCATGTCAAGCAAACCCTTCAGCTGTATGTAAGGGCTGAATATTAGCTAGATCTTCATTTCCTGCCAATACAAGGAAGACAGCTCATATTGGGTAATTAAATCAAATACTAGTTACAACTAGAGTTTTCTGTACTTTGTTTTCTTCTTTTTCTTTTTTGGAGTGAGGGGCTAATTATTTGTTCTCTTGAAATAGTATGAAATTTCAAATGGTTCATGTCATTAGAAAGCAAGTTGTGCAATATATGTTCCCCCATTAAGCCATTTATTGTTTGCAAATGACGTAAAACATTTCATATAAGCAACACAGACCTCATATGCCCATTTCTTGGCTTGCCAAAGGGATTGCTCTCCCAACCTAACTCACCATCTGTTTGAAAAATTACTTTAAGAATCTTCAACAAAAAGAAGCTCAATAAGAGAACTAACCTGGTCATCCTTCTAAATTTGGATAACATAAATCAGATCACAGCAATTCAATCCAAGGAAGAAAATTAAAGGGCTAGTCAAATCTGCAGCATCTGCTATATTTATTTATGATCTAACCCATGTCTTGTTTACTCTTCCCCCAAGAAGCATGAACGCTTGTCTACAGGTGCCGCAGTTGTGTTAATTAGGATTTTTAAAATTGATACGAGAGGATGCATTTTGAATGCTGTATGTAATACTACAACATATAATACAATTATATGATTAAAAACATGGATGCATTTTGATACAACAGGATGCATTTTGAATAATTATAATACTACAAGATGCATTCAGGAGACGAAACTCCATATATTATTGGTTGCAAAGCAGGGGTCAAAATATAGACCGATATTCATTCATATTTTTGAATAGCATATGAGGCACAATCCATCATCTTGAATGGGCGCCCAAACAAGGCAATTAATCTCTGATACCATTACCATACCAAGAGACCAAAAGCCAACCAACCCAACTCAATCCAACAAAGCCTTAAACCAACTACTACTTAGATTCAGCTAAGCAAATCCGTTTCACCATCCTACTCCAATCTAGGGTACATCATACACTGTTACAATTATAAGTCACTGGGTCATCTACAAGGGCCAACCTAAGAGACATAATTCCCAAAACTTTTCAAATTAATCTTTATCTTTATATAAAGAAACGGAGCCCTGATTTTAAGTCTTTCACGCAAAAAGTAAAATTGAAGAGAGAGAATTCACAGACCCATATGTAAGAAGATGAAGATGAAGATGAAGATGAACTCAGAATCATTACAAACGCGAGCCCGTCGTTTCATCTGAAGTCTAAACCCTTTCTCTGGGTTTATGAGATTGGTCTTGTTTGATTATCAATCGACATGAAAGTAATTTTCAGTGGTACTTTTGTTGTGGGGATGTAGCTCAGATGGTAGAGCGCTCGCTTAGCATGCGAGAGGTACGGGGATCGATACCCCGCATCTCCAACTAACCTTTTTTTTCATATTTGTCAAATCTGAATATCTCGTGTGGTGCACAATTGCACATCGTGCCTATGGGCTAATTTTTTGGGGCCAAGGCTGAGCATGTGACAATTTAGACCCTATCAACCTCTTTATATATCCAAAATCAATCATAGCAAGGTTGTATATGAATCAAGTCAAGTTAAATTCTAGCTATTCAAATTTGGTACGATTAATTAATAAAATTAAAAATAAAATTTCAACTTTAATTGCTTATTTTATAAATAAACTCAATCGAGTTAAACTCAAGTAGTTTGATTGTTTAAAGTATCTGTGGGCTAATAAATTTAGGATTTGTTTGCATTAATTTTTCAAAAATCACTTTTGAAGTTAAAAATTCTACTTGATTTAAGGGTCCGTTTGTGTTAGCTTATGCTAAAATCACTTATGGAGAACTATTATTTCACATATCTCTTTTAAATCATGTTCAAATCATGTCTTCACATATCAACATTTTCATATTAAAAGTAATTGTAGTAAAAGTTTGGACCTCCTAACTTTTGCCACAATCACTATTAGGATGAAAATTTTGTCATGCATCCTATCATCCTTCAAGTTGTTTAAAAGTGATTATCATTCCTCCTCTTAGATCAAGTAAAATTTTAAGCTCCAAAAGTGATTTTAGGAAAAGCTAACGCAAACGGGCCTTAAGAAATGGAGTGATAATCACCTTCAGATGAGTTGATGAGTGATAGGGTGATTTGGCAAAATTTTCATACTAGAATTGATTGTGACTAAAGTTAGGTGACCCCAACTTTTGCCACAATAACTTTTAATATGAAATTTTTAATAGGTAAAAATATGGTTTGAACATAACTATAAAAAAATATGAAAAAATAGTTCTTCAAAAGTTATTTTAACAAAACCTAACGCGAACAGGCCTTTAGTAGTGTTCTACTCGGATTTGACTCAACTTTATTTGTCTTAGGGTCTTGACAATCAGTCAGTTCATTGAACAACTGCATGTGGCAGAATTTCTTTCTCTCTTCCTTCCTTTCTTTTTTTATTTTGAAGATACAAATGTGGCAGAATCATTTATCCAATGCCATTAGAGATTTTCCTATAAGAAAGGGATTCATACCCCTAATGATTGCATGTTTGTATAGTCCTACATCAACTGGTCTTACCCTAAAGAGGGTTGAAGTTGAATTTTGATGATTCTAAAAGAATGGAGGATGAAGAAACTGCACATTGCGAGGCCATTTTCAAGAAATGGCATTACACCAAGGGTGACTCCCAAGTGGTTTTTGATACCATTCCTGCTAGGATCGGAACAGGGGTGTTATTATTTGAGTATATATTTGTAATTTGATTGAAGATATTGTTGGCTTAATTAGTATGGTTGAGGATGTAATTGTTGGTGATGCTATAGATCATAGATACATGGACTCTAATGGTATTCTGGGCGGAACCAGAATTTGATAATTGGGGGCCCAAAATATTAAAGAAAAAAATTCAAAATTCAAAAGCAGAAATATATTAAGATTCAAGACAAAATTTCATCATGAATAATAAAATAAATACATATTCAGTCTTTCAACTGAATCAATAGTAGAAAGACGAAAATTGGAATATCAATATTAGAGGTTCGCAATGATGCATTAGATTCCAAGTTTTTAGCATTTTTTTTCTTTTGAAGAGTTCATCATAGACAACTTCCTCGTCTATAAATCAAATAAAAATAATATTTATTTAGATTAAGAAATTTTCATTCACACTAAAACATAAACTAATATTATTATAATATAATTTTCAATCACAAAGGATTTTTAATTGGCTCACCCCAGCCTCCTACAACCATATATACTACATCAATAAATCACAAATAAGATTTTCATTTGGCTCATTTCAAACCTCCTACCACCACTATAAAATATTTAAAGTGATGTATACGTGCATTATGATTATATTGTAAGTGGTGCTTATATATATATATATATATAAGAAATGCCATTAACAAGTCTACCAAACGCAAAGTTAGGTCAGGTCACTTCCATATTGTCAGTTACAGATGAGATTTCATAAAATCGACTGTTGGATTAGATACCCCTCTTCTGTATGTCATGCATGCAAAAAATCATAGTGATCCAATGGTTGGTTTTTGAAAAATGTCATTGTGAAAATATCCAACTTATTTGTTCTTCAAAATAAAACTATTTTTTTACAGTCAATTTTTTCAAAAACCAATAGTCGGATCACTGTGATTTTTTGCTGGCATGACATACAGAAAAGAAGTATCTAACCCAACGGTCAATTATAATAAATCTTATCTGAAACTGGCCATATGGAGGTGACTAGTGGGTCAAAATGGACGTGCTACCCATTTGGTCGGCCGACCGGTCCGATAAATTAACGGATCAAGCCCAATACAGTTCGATAACTAATGGACTCGGTTGATCTTATCCATAATAAATGGACTGGACTGCGCTAAGGTTTTTTGTCCCATGGGCCGGCCCGATCCTTATCTGATAAGCGGCTCGTACTGATCCAATAGCCTGATTTGATACGATTTGCCCATTAGCCCGTTTGGCCCGGCCCATTAGTCCATTAGCCCGTCAACACAATCTGTTAGCCCGTTCCGGCCCATTATCTTAGTGGACCAGATTGGACAGACCTTTTCTTATTATTGGACTGGCCCAATCCGGTCCGATAACTTAACGGGTCAAGTCCGATCCAATCCGATAGTCCATTTCCTTAACGGGTCGGTCCGGCCCGATCCGCCCATTTTGACACCACTAAAGATGACCTAACACAACTTCGAGTCAAATCGATCTGATAATAGCATCAATGTATATAAAATAAAGAACATACAATAATTTCATACACACACACACACACTAAATGAAATAATTGAAAATTCAAAGGCACGGAAGACCATGCACCTGCAGAATCCTTGCCAGAGCTTTATAACTCCTTCACTATACCAAACTATATCAATTGAAAATTCAAAACTTGGCCCCCCTTGGCTATGCTTTAGTTCCGCCAATGATAGCATTTATTTATTTATCAGTATAGAGTATCCTAAGTATACTCTCATTGAAATTTAAATCCAGAGTATTTTCTAAAAATAAATTAATTGAATTGCCTTATATATATATATATATATATATATATATATTGACCATCATCTCATATAATTAGAATTATATACTAAAGTTCAATCTTAAGATCTTTATTTCATAAAGCTAGGTATTCACGTGACAAGTGTACGTGGAAGACGAGCACGATTCTCCATCTCATTTAATTCATGCTTCATTTAAGTTATATATATGCGCAAAAGAGAAGAATAAGTAAATAACATCAAAATTTTGAAGCAATTCCAAAATATCTAATTTCTAATGCCCTATTCCAAAATTCCTCGCTAAAAGCTTGAAAAAAAATTGGAAATTCACAATATTTATACTCAGGAGAAAAAGGAAAATGCTGCCTAGGGTGTTCTGGTCTGTATCTCATCGCATCCAAGTGATCTCTACTCACCCCACCTTCAACCAAGTTCCAACACTGGGAATGCCAGCGTGTACCACAAAGAGCATATAATAGCCAGGTGGCGCAATATTAGCAGAGGTGGGCCCTCTCACTAAAACCTTGTAAGAAAACATTGACGACTGAATAATCTCAACCACATTCAACATCAACATCCTCTGATTCATAGCCAAAGAATGCGTAGTAAACGACGGCGCCATCATGTTAACCGACACTCCGAGATCCGGCCGGTACACAGATAAAACAAACGTAACAGAAAACTGCTGACCGTACAATACGGTATTGCCCTCAGTTTCAACGGTCAAGATCGTAGGGCGCATCAGAGCGTACTGTGGTGCCATGTAGTGTGGCAAAAACGCTTCTAAGCTCAGTTCAGTTGGGAAGAAGGAAGTTTCGAAGTCGTATGTTTTATGTGGATTACTGCCGCCGACTATAATCCGACCGTCGGGAAGTAACGTCGCCGCCGAGTGGTACATCCTAGGAATTGTCGAAGGGTTAAGTACGACAAATCTGTTGGCCGGGTTGGGTTCGTAAGTTCTGTAAAGAACCGGGTTTAAAACCGGATTATATCCGTCCAACCGGCGGACCCACTCGATGCGCCGTTGATAAGAATTATATCGCCGGTGGGTAAAAGCAGCATATCAGATATAACACGTGGCATTGGCATCTCCTCCATGACCCACTTAGGCTCCGGGTCGGACAGTTTGATCCGACCGCATGTTTTTGATGCTGTAACATACACGCGTTTCTCTGCCTTGAGATACGACCCAGGTGGAGCACCACCGCACACCATTACTTCCGGTTCCGGGAACTCCCCATCTTCACCGCCGGTTAACCGGAGAGGAAGCAAAGTAGAAGAACCAGTACTTGGGTAATTCCTCTTCTCACCGGGAATGATCGGGAATTCTTTAACTACTCGATTATTCTTATAATCAAGCAAAATCGAACGCTTATTAGCAAAAACAAAAAGATTCCCATCAGGCAAGAGATGCAAGAACGGATAAAGATTATTCTCATCTTTCATATCTCTCGTTTCTTTCAAGAAATTCATATAATAATTCGCCGGCGAAGATTTATTAACAGAGTTCTTAGGAAAGAACTCGTAGCTAAACACATTCCGGCCGCCTAGAACAATGACGCGTCCGTCGGGAAGAATTTGATTCGAAGCGTACCATCGCCGTTGAGATAAATACTGGGGCAGCTCTTTCCAGTCGCATGTATCATCATCGCAGGGTGAGAACGTGCGGACCACGCGCTCGCCGTCATTGTAGCCGCCGGTCTGAACGAGGGTGCCGTCGGCAATGACGGAACCGGAGGAACACCACGTGTCGGTTTGCACCATTAAAGGACGGTACGTGTTGGTGGCGATGTCGTATAGAAGAGAGTGAGCCGTACAATCTTTTTCCAAAACGGAGTCGTTTTGGTCGTGGCGGCACTTGCCGTTGGGTAGAGAGAGATTAGAGTGTCCGAAATCTGTACGGTCGAACATGATGACTTTGTTGCTGTGGAGAACCTGCATGTGCATTACTGATATTCCTACGCTTGCATGTAGGAGAACCCAGTTGCCGCCGCCCACGTCTGTCATAAACGACGTCGGAATCTGAAACGTAGACGAAGATATGTTAGAGAGAGAGAGCAGTACTGTGGGGATGATCATCAAAGACCAAAAAGATCTTTTCTTGATCGCCATTGATAAGGCTTCTTTGATTTTTCTTTATATACGTAACGTTATATATATAGAATCTGTGAAGACTATTATTGAGAGAAGGAAGGATGGTGGGTTAGATTTTAGAGAGAGAGAGAGAGAGTGTTGAATTCATGGGTAATTTGTATGGATGGAGGGAGGTCCGAAAAATAGGTAAGGTTACTGGATTTGGTAATCTGGGGTTTCGGCTTTCCTTTGTTAAATTAGTTGTTGCTAAAATTACATATATGGGGAGATCGAGTTTGTTAATATTCTAATTCGATTTTTAAGGGAGTTTCTTAAAATTGTGTTTGTATTTAAGGAGGTTGAATTATTTATGTGGTTCTGAGATATCTCTGTCAGCTCACCGGTTCACTTCTGCTGTTTTCTTCAAAAGCGGACCAAGAAACCGCGGTATCAGGTCCAATTTCTGCGTGCGTGCGGGCGGTTTTTTTCCTTGTTTTACTCAAAACTCTAGAAAAAAACCCCACTCGATATATATGGGCAAAAGTAATATTTACTTGCATGGAATATTTTTATTTCCTAAAAGTAAGATGCATGTCATTGAACTAATAAATCATCCCATCAATTTTTTTTTTTTTTTTCTCAACTTATCAATTGATGTGGCAGTAAAAATAAATATAGGAACATGAAGTATTATGGTATATTTGTTTTGAGGGAAGAATGGGAGGATGGAAAGGGAAGGAAAGAAAAGAAGAAGGAAGGAAGTTTGAGAGTGTGTTTGGCACAGGAGGAATGGGAGAAAGGAGGAAAGAATGGAAAGAAAAGAGGGGGGAAAAGGAGGCTTTTGCCATCCGCCCACATTTTTGGTGATAAAAGGGCATTACCCTTTATTAAAAAAACTTTCACAACATACCTTTACTTTTTTATATATAGGTAAAATAGTAACTTCATGCCTTTAATACTTTTCTTTTTTCTTATATACCAAACATATAGAAAGAAGGAAAGAACTCTTCCATCCATCATACCAAACACACATAAAGGAATAAGCATTTTCTTTCTCTGAGAAAGAAAAATTCATTCCTCCTACTTTCTTTCATTCCATTTTTCCATCATTCCTACCAAATAAAGCATTAGAAAAATTTTAAGTTACTCAAATTTGGCTTAGGATCAACAAATCAATCTACTTGAATTGAGTTGGTTTCAGCCTAAGAAGAATGATTCTTTCAAGAAACTCTCGACCAACCAGGATGGTGAATTGCTTAGATGGAAAGAGTTTACCACTTCTAGATAGAGTAGACAGCACCCTTAATGTTGGTGTTCTGAGGCTTAGGATGGATTTCATAAAAAACTTGTTCTAGCTCATTGGGTAAAAGATTCAAGTTGAAACTTTATTTTTGAACTTGTTAATTTGTTTAACTCAAGTTTCAATGGAATACTTCTTGATTTGATAAAATTGTTAATCCTTTAAATAATCAAATTACTAAAGATCAGTCTAATAAAATATTCATTTGAACTCACTCGTTGAGTAAACGAGCCAAACTTAAACTTTATGGACTTATAATTGGACCAGGACGAGAGTGAAGCCCGTTTCATATCAGTAAAACCCAACTGATCGAGCACGAGGCTTTGCCATCAAAGCTTTTGATTTGCAAAATTAGCCTGTGTTTAAACCATGATCTCCGTCTCCTAACACAATCAAGGGAGTTAATTGTACAACGAAATAAACTCCAAAAGTATATACAATTGATTCTATAACACTGTATTCAACTTACAAAGAGATGTACCCATCAGCATAAAACAAAAGCCACTACGACTGCTGCTTTTAGAAAAGAGATCGATAGCGACAAGATAGTTTCTAGGAGACGATCCAAACTCCACAAAACCACGCCCAATATCAACTCCAGACTACTTAATTAAATCATCAATCCAAGCCATCCCGATATATGGAACAGATATATATATACATGGCTCCAACTTTAAATTGGAACATTTTTATATTATATATAAACAATGTGAGTTTTTAACAACGATCTGTGTAACAATCCATTTCTCTGATTTCTGTCTTTTCAACTAATGCTACATGAGATTATAAATGTAACACAATGGATTACAGAATGAAAGAGCGCGAAATATAATTAAGAAAACCATTAATCAGCAGCAAAGAATGTAGAACTTATGACTTAGAAGTTCCTGCACCCATTGATGAACCCCTCACTGCAACTTTGACAGCACCAACAACGCTACGCTGTCTCATCTCAGGGCTCAGTACCTGTCTGTCCTGGTTCTTGCAGCCTTCTTCTATCTGAATCTCAACGAAGTATGCTATCTGAACAGCCATAATAAACACACAACAATGACAAGGAAAAATAGCACAAAGTGATCAGAAAATTCCTTTTTGGTCACACATTGAAAAAAAAGTGCCAAAAGTGGAAGAGAAATACAACTAAGATAATGTAGAATCCAACAAAACAACCGTCCAATATCAACCTAGATCGCATGGGCTTATAGGGAATTTGTGTGCACTTAAATTTTCATCTTATCAAGTGAAATGAAATTGCTGTATGTTATTGCTCTGTTGGGTTATTGAAAATAAAACAGAAAAAGAGACGAATATATAGGAATTCCATAACAAGTTGGGGTTTTTCTTTTCTTTTTTTCTTTTTGCCCTGATTCTCTCAACACCCAATTGACCAATAAGGAGAAACAAAATAAAATAACAACTAATGTTTGCTTCATCTTCATATACAAAATATTCAACGAAAAATTTTAAGCACAAAGCAGAAAATCTAATTGTATAATAAGGAAAACGATAACTATTCTGGTAATCTTCATCCATTAGTTTCATACTTTTATGGGCAGGTGTAACTGCAAATATTACATTTTTCCCAGCACTCACACCATTGAAACTCTCACAATATTTAGTATTCACCTGGAACAAGTAGGTGGTATAAGAGTTAGTTTTTGCCCTATTTTCATGTGAATTGTTGTATAAGATGTGTCATCAAAAGGAAGTAAGTCCTGTCCTTCAATAACCAGTGATTGCTGAAAATAGGGTAATCTGTAACTTCTGTCCTGATTCCATCTTTTCAACAGCTAATATATTCCCATTCTATTCAGTAACTACTGTCCTGGTTACATCTTTTAAGCAACTAACAAATCCCCATGCCCATAGTCTACCTATACATCTGACATTACACCAAGAATGCATTACAATAGGAGCTTAAAATTCAAGAGTTATTTTGTGTTTGTGCACAGTGTTGGCAATTGGGATAAACAATGAAGTTAAGAATGCAGGGGATTGTAGTCTACAAAATTTACGATTCAAATGGAGGCATTACTCTGAACACCACAATGATAATTGAAAATTAATATCTGAAATGAACTCACTTTAGCCCCAACTATTGGTTTTTTAAAGTTTTGCCTCATTGGGTCATTTTATCCAACGAAATACAAATCCAGTTATTCAAATGCTTTGGAAAACTTAAAGACCGACTGTAGATGACGTGAAATACGAAACACAATTTATGTGAACTCCCAATCCCTGTATCAACCACTAAACTTGTAGAACAAAAACAAGCATGAATAGGAGATGACCAAACCTGTCTTTCTTTCCCTAATTCAAAACATAAACAAAAAATATTTCATTTGAATGAACTACCCCGGATGCTAATTTATTAAAACAAAGCGTTGTAATCCATCACCGATACTGGAAATAGACAATTTAAGTTCCTCACACTGCAAAACCTAGAGCATATAGGGGTTCCATGGAACTCTCCAAAATAATACACTCGACCCTTGGTGGAGTGTTAATCTGCATTTTAAACCATGTACTGGCATGCGAGCCCATGGCGCATCATAGGGATTAAAAATAGTGGCGATACCAGAATAACATGGTGTATATTATTTTCCCTACTAGCATATCTGCATGTATCTTTTCTTACTTCTCAACTAAAATCAGACTTGCAACATCTGTGCACAGCATTACTGAAATGCAAGAATCTGCAGGACTTGGCCATAGGAAACTTTAGGCATGGTAAAGTGCAAGTTCATTTAATTATCATAAGCAAGCGAGCAACATAAGCAGTCAAAGAAATGCCATTCAAGGGACAAGTATTTTCATACATTATTGAAAGTTTTAACATCTATCAATACAACATTAACTATAATGTTTTAGAATGCCTTCAATTATACTTGTCTATAAGATTTCAGTTCATGATATACAAAACTAGTCATAATGGTAAATAAACAACGGGTTCTATCAAATATCAATGTGTGCCCTAAGGAGGGCACGTGTTAAAGTGCAGTTAATGACACATAAAGTGCATAAGAAAATATGTATGCACCATTTTCTTTGCATTTTCACATTTTTCTATGCACTTTCACCTTTTTTCCATGCACTTTTTGCTTCACTAAATGCATTTTAACATGTGCCATCATTAATAGGACCCATAACCAAATTATGGAACAACTACTTTTTGCAATTATACAAAGTCCACATAATTTATGAAAGCTAAAAGTAATCGATCCCAAATTCCCAATCAGTCCATCTTGTCAACTTAAATGAGGTAAATATAAGGTTGCTACTATGAGTATGGAAACTCTTCCAATATTTTTTTTTTCTTAATTCATAGCAAACACCTGACAACAATCACAGCAAACCACATTCCAAAAGGCTCTGCCACTATTTCTCCAAAAGAAGAAATGTTTATGCACTCAACTGCTCAACTCTTTCACAGAAATAACAACAACATCCCTTGTACTGCAATGTGACGAACTGTGATGAGCAACAGGTTGATGATTGCAATTTGTTGGACAAAAAAGAAAAATTCCATAGGAGCCATGCCCATCTACAATATGCAAGTTCCTATACCTTTACAATTAAAGTGGAAGGTCTGCAGCAGCATTGACACCCACAGGTTCATGAATCCCTATACATAATTATTTTTCCTGTCTCAATGTTGATCCTTAATAATTGCACATTTACTTGCCCTATGTCAAGTTCATCGCTAAAACGCAGGCCAATAGAGATCCATATTATAAGAAAAACTGATGCAGCCAATACGAGGATATAGACATGAATGAGTGGAAAGAATGCAAAATGTAAAATTAGAAAACACATGACTTGAACAGATGTGGGAGAAAGACAAGGACATTGATTGAGATTGGTTATATTAAGGGAAGGCTAATGGTTTCTGCAGGAGTTTCAACAAAAAAATGTGGCATGGAACGTGAGAAGATGTGAGTCTTCCCATTTTGGTATGGTAGCAAGACATCGCTTTCCAGAGAGAGAGAGAGAGAAAGATGGCCGTGCTTGCTAGATAAGGGGGAAATCCAGGCATGGCAATCATTATTATAAATTGATTTAAATGTCATGTATGGTTTTGTGATAGGCTGAAGTTGCAGAGCAACAATCATGCATGTTGCAGACCAATCACTGGAATAAGGGAAATGATTCCTTATTCCAATGACTGGTCCACCAACTAATAATTGATATGTTTTGGTTATGAAACACCAAGACATTTATTACAATCACCTTAATGGATTTTTCAACTCGACTTGTTTGGTATGCAGGAAAAAACACAAGGGAATGGGAATCTCATTTCATTCTGGCTCATTACCATGTTTGGCACACAATTTTAGAAGAAATCCATATCCGAGGATGAAGCTCTATGGAAATATGGGTATCTCATTACCAAGCTTAGGGTAGGTTTTTTTAAGGAAAATTATCAAAAACTCCTAAGTTTGGAGCTTTATACCATGGGGTCCAATTTTATTGTTTATGATAGGGACTTATCGCTATATAACCCCCTTTTTTATTCCCATTCTTGGGAAATTGATTGAGAATAAATAAATAAATAACTCGAGCCAAATAACACCCACCACCACCACACACTATCATCCCCCAGGATCACCAACCACACATTACCAGCACCCCCACTCAAACCCACCACCATCCATCATCACAAACCATATATCATCACCACCCATCCACCACTGCCGCTGTCAACACCCACCATCATGCAGCATTACCAGTCACTTATCATTAACACCCACCATTACCACCACCACCCAACATTACCACCACTCATCATCACCAACCAATACCTATACTACTAAGTGCTAACACCACCCCAACAACACAAACCATCTATCATTGCCACCCAACCACCACCACCGCCCAATCACCACCAACTACTCATCATCAAAACCCACCTACAACTACTACCACCACCTCGCATCACCGCCGCCGCCACCACCCAACATCACCAACCACTTATTTTACTACCCACCCACCCACCACTACCACTATCACCACCACCCACCAATCACCACTACCACTAGCATCACGACCACCACCCACAATCCACCCATCACTGTCACCACAAACATCACCCACCACGACCACCAACAGTCGTCAACCCACCACCTATCATCTCCACAACCTACCACCTACTCATCACCACAACCGCTACCACTTCCATCACAACCATCTCTCTGGTCCAATTGCCACCACTTTAGTCAATCTTTTTAGGGGGATAAAAGATAATGATTTATGAATTCACTGAGATCCAATAAATTGAAATAATCGCGCATTACATGTAGGATTAGTCACTATTAGAAGGGTATTTTTGAGAAAATGTATCAAATTGATCTCATTCTTGCACTAAATTAGGTCAAAACAAATATTAGAATAGGAATGAAATCTAATTCCTATATAGCATTCCTAATGTGTCCAAATGATAGTAAAAGAATACCCTAGTCATCCCATTGCTGAAAATTTTATTGCCAAGAATTTGATGCCCATTCCCATCTGGCCATTCCAACAAACCAAATGCGCCCTAAACTCTTTCTAATAAATTTAGTTCTTACATTGCAGCCAAATTTTATTGATTTATAGTGAGCACAATAGTCAAGATAACCAATTACTAAGTTCACCAACAAGGGTCATTATAAATACATACAAATGGATTTGCAAATTCCAAATCAGAAAACAACGACCTACAGTCACGCCCATTATAAATCCCATTACATACATACCAGTAGATATAAATATCACACACATGCACTGTACGCACACATACACACACGCATGTATGTCTCTGTGTAAATACAAAAAGAAGGCCGATAATCACCCATTTTAATCCAATCCACTAAAAAAAGCTTGTGCACGGATAGCTTTACATGTATTGCAAAAACCAAAGATAGGAACAGATAAAAGAAAGGAAAATAGGTGAAAAGGGCAAACTCAATTGTAGTCAACATCAAGCATGCAACAATGGAGACACGTCCGACATTGACAACCATGCTTACCAGTTAATAAAATGTCCAGACTCGAATAAAAGGTACAGACTCAAAAAGAATGTCAGGTTGTTTATAATTTGCAAAACTTGAAGAAAAAAACAGGGTACATACAGTAATTTAAATCAACTTGCTTAAATGAGTCCTACTATCCCAAATTCCCAACCAGTTTCTGGTACAAATAATGACAAAATTTTATCGGTCTATGGTAATATAGAGTTACTTTTATCTGACATCTACAACACGGATTAAAGTTTATGCACAAAGATATTTGTCATCTTTTGGTTCTTTGGACACTAGAACAAAGCTCAACTTTGACAATTAGTGACATGTGTGATCCATTCTCCATGGCTTTCAATCAAGCAAAAGGCATATCAAGTTGAAAACAAGAAGATCTGAACAGTGAACACCAATCCTATTTACTGAACAATTACCACATAGAAAATAAAGACTCAGTTCGATCATATAATCAATAATTTATATAGGTTACAGCATAAAACAATACCTTGCCAGAAGCATTCCGAACAGGTGATATGTGAAGAAAATTCCAAAATGAACTATTGTCCTTCCTAGAATGATGCACCAGAAAAATAGTTATGTTGGCAAAAAGAACAAAGTGCAGTTCCTCTAAAACATAATGGGAAGCATAGTTAAGTAGCAACCTGTAATTTAAGATACGTACTGTGCATGCTTGTTCAGTTTGAATGCTTTCCTTTATCTGTGGAACAATCAGCAGTAGATGTCATTATCCAATCAATTGAAATTCCATTCCACTAATTCTTGTCATCGAAGTAAAAGATTTAATATTAAAATGGAAATAACTGATACCTTGAATAGAGTTGAGGAATCTGTATCCACCCCGCTCAAAAATCTACAATTGCAACCCAAAACTTCATGTCTAGCATAGCCTATATATGATAACGCCGCTATTAGGATGATTAACTTCATTTTTCTAGCAGCCTAAGTACATGCATGCTATACAAAGAGAAAATTTCCCACAAAGAATCAATTTCATGGTTAATAGCAATGAAAAATTGGTAAAGCTTGAGCACCTGTCAATTTTAAGAATGAATCACTAGCATAAACAATGGGCATCTCAGGTAAGTGAGGATCCGTTCTGCAAGGAAACACAAATATGTTGCCAGAAACACAAAACAAAGACATCAATAATCTTCATAAAGCAGAAAAACTTCAACGATAAAGTAGGAAAACTGGGAATTTGAAACAACTCACAGTACAAAGCTTTGTTTGATTCTACCAAGAGATATAATTAAGGATGAACCAAGATGACCTATCCCAGATATGCTGCATCTCTTTCCACACACCAATCTGCCTGTTGACTCAGTGTAGTGTGTCAACACGGACAAGATGTTGCTAATGGCGGTCGAAGCTTTTTGCTTCTCCATGTCACTTGCCTCGCAAGGTTCTTCAACCTCTACTGCAAAATACAGAATCAGCACGTGAGTATGCAACTAAAACCAAAAATTCCTGACCTTAAAAAATGAAGAGTGCAATGAAATAGAATTAGAAAACTTATGCAGCCAAATGAGAGCAGACTATAGCACAGGGACAATAGATGTATATTGAATTTGTAACCAAGATTTTTATAAAAAATCATAACATACCAGGAAAGAAATGAAATAAAACAGTCTAGTCATAAAAGCTTATTACCAGCACAACCTAACAAAGATAAACATTCAATCCCTAAACTTGGACAAAATACCAACCAAAAAATGCAGAAACTTTGAAGACCATCAAGTAAAATATACCAACTAAAAAAGAATTGCTGAACAAACAAAGAAACCCAAAATCCCTATATATAATCACATGAATACATCAATTATATGAAACAAGTAAACTCAATTAATCAGGAATTTCTATTAACACAACATCCTACATTGCTTGAACAGTCTAAAAGACTATAAAATGCAAACTTAAAAACAAACCTCTATTATCCGAATCCAACACCGACTCTAAAGCCAAAACACGACCCAATTCCACCACAGAATCCGAGCACACCTCCCTTCTACAAGACCCAAATACAATCTCCCGCAACATAGACCCATCCTCACACGAATTAACTCCATTTCTTCCAAACCCACTCCCCGACCGCCTCGATTTCCTCGAAATTGGCACCTGAACTGCAACAAAATGAGTCACCCTCCCATCCTCCTTACTGAAAACTGGACTCATATGAAACAACATCCAAAACGGGGTCCCGTCTTTACGATAATTCAATAAATTAACTTGAATTGCTCTTTCTTCTCGAATTGCCTCGCGAATTTCCATCACCGATCGCCGATTAGTCCCGGGTCCTTGAAATATCCTCCCATTCTTCCCAATTACTTCCTCTTTTGAATACCCCGACATTTTCAAGAATCCACCGCTAGCAAATACAATTGGGTGACCAGAAATAGAAGGATCGGTTATGGTGAAATTATCACGCAATTCATCAAGAGCTTCTCGAACCCAAAGCGGGTACCGAATATTAAACGATTGCTCAATCAAACCCAATTGTGATTCCATATTCTACTTCCCCCTTGTATGTGTTCCTGTAATATTCTCGGTTTGAACACGAACCCCAATCCCATGTGGCGCGTTAAGCGCGTCTGCTTCTTCTGTATTGCTCAGCTTGAAATTATCAACAAACCCCAGTAGAGTAAAATCGAAACAGAGAACCCAAGAAGCAGAGCAAACTGAGTATCATCCAAAGAAGGCTAATTTCTCAATAAACTTTATAATGAAATTTGATAAAAGAGCTACATCATCTCCTGTGTGAGAGTGAACTGTAGTGAAGAAGAACATCGACTCATCTCATTTACAGACGAAAATATCTCGTGTAAAACTTGATTTCGAATGAACAACGAAGATTGACACATACCCATCAATCGTTTTACGTGCATGAGTTGAAGAAGTAAGAAATCTTAGTCAGTCATAATAGAGCGATGGAGGGAGATTTTGCGAATCAAGGAATCGGATAGTACACAACTATGCAGAGTCACACAAAAATGCTCGGATTTTTGTTCAATTTTTCTCGATTAAATTAAATTTCGTCTATTCTTCTGAAAAATAATGCGATTTTTTTTTTCTTCTTCCAGAACCACAATGTGGAGAGAAGTCTGAGGCTGGGGTTTTTTTCAGGAGAAGAAGAAGAAACCAAACGAAATTTGTTTTTTCCTTTTATTTACCATTGTTTTTTTCTAAGCTATGGATGGCAATGGACGGCATGAAACCAGGGGCAGTAATTATTATTTTATTAAATTAATAGCAACTCAGATTTACAGAAAAAATTCTATCATTAACACGCTTACTGTTTCTTTTCTTTTTTCTTTTTTTCTTTTTTGGATAAACTCGCTTACTGTTTCGAGAGCTCAATTCATTACACCTCTTGATTCGTGTGCATGTCATACGACTTTCTGGAAACAACATGATCAGTTAACTACTGAAGTTGCAATTACTTTCATATTATCACCATTCACCAGCATTCAATGCAAGTATTCGCTGACTTCAATAGTTAGACTTTGAATTCTCCGCTTGATCTTCGACATACTTGGCTTGATATGTTATAATTTTAATGTCCTATTTTTTACTTGAGTAATATACAAATAATTCAAATCATTACACACCATCCAAGCAAAAGATCCTGATTCAGATAGTTAAGACATTTTAAATATATGAAAGTAAGGTGAAAGTTTAAATCAAAACAATTATATATATATATATATATATATATATATATATATATATATATCAGTTTTAATCTTATTATATATGTTATAATAGTTTTGCTCTTATAATAATGTTTTGATATAGTTTATATCAACCAACTTAATCTTGACATATGAAATAGAAATAGATCCAATAGTATGTGTTTAAATGCCATTGAAAGATTAAAATTAAGTTGGATTTATTTTAAATGTGACATTTAATCGGACTGATATAAGTTAAATTAAAACAGTGAAATTCCGATAAAGTCAAAAAATATTTCATGACCGTTAGATCTCAGTGATAGGTAAAATCTAACTGTTATAGAGTGTTTACTAATTTTAACCAAATCAACAAATACTGACAACATTGTTACTCCGTTACAGAAATTATCTGTCAGCATTTATTAACTTTTATATTATATATACTTTTATATATAATTAGGTTGCTTCTCGAATTGGATTGAGCTTATCTGACACCTCAACTGAGAATCGAATCAACTAAGGTTGACCAACCCATAACCAAATCAAAACTCCTAAAAAACTTAACCAAGCCAACTCAGATCTCGAATTGTATTAGACCAAATTTTCACACATTTTATTAAGGTTTTGTTTAGATGTTAAAAAAAATTTAGAATTTTTTTTTTTTTTTAACGACTACTTAAAATTATTCACGGCATTTTACGTTAATAATCCTAAATTTTCGAAACATTACATGAACGAACTCGATCCAAAAATAATTACGTAAATATTTTTTTGGACCAAAATACCCTTATGTAGACAAAATAATAACCATTTTACCAAATAAACGGTCAAAAGTTTAAAAAAAAAATTACAAAAATTTTGTTAATAATTCTCAATATTGCATTGAATTCTTAATTTAATATATAATCCCTAATCTCCAGAAATGAACAGAATCCTCAATTTAACAGAGGATCATCAATCCCCAAATTAACACAGAATCTCAAATTTTCTTCAGAATCCTCAATCCCAACTTCAAACCCATCATTATTGGGGGATATGAAATGATAGGTATTAAATATTGATTTGATGTATTGGGTATTGGAGATTATGTGTAAAATTAGGGATTGAGGATTCTGTACAAAATTGGAGATTATGTGTAATATTGGAGATTTGGGATTCTATGTAAAATTGGGGATTGGGGATTATGTGCAAAATTAAATGTCAAAGTCAATTTTTGAACATTTGAAGGGTACTTTGGTTCAAAAAATCAATAACAGGTTCATCTTCGTAATTTTCTTTAGATCAAGTTCATTCACGTAATCAAAAACTTAGGATTATTGATGTAAAATACCCAATTATTTACAAATGAACTTTCTTCTTAAACATTTTTAAACTTTTATTTATACTTTTCAATATCCACACAAGTATAAAAAGAAAACTAACTAAAAAAAAAACTATGGCAAATTACGTGAATTTTAACATTACGAAATTATTAGTTATGTTTAAAGAGTCAAATCATAAATTAAGAATTGATATATTAAGCATCCAGAGTAAAATTAATGGTGCTGCAACCGTAATGAATAAATAGTATGTGTTTTTCTTACATAGAGAAAAGAATTTGTAATATATATATATATACAAAAATGATACAGTCGGGCCGGCCTGACTGTGAAAAAATCCGGCCACCCCCATTTAGGGTGTGATGCAGGTCACGGTTTCATATTCTGACTGTTGGATTTTCTATTCATGCAGTGCTTGTCATGCCTGCAAAAAATCACAGTGATTCGACAGTTGATTTCTGAGAAAACTGACTTTGAAAAAAACTGGAATAAAACTGCAATTTTTTTATTCTTTGAATTCCAGTCAGGCTGGCCTGACTGTATCATTTCTGTATATATATAAATAAATAGTGGGGGAAGAAGAGGGTAGTAGGGTAGCATTGTGAAGCCAAATTGAATTGAAACAAACGTGGGCCCACGAGTGTGTCGTGCACGAGCGCCATTAATAAGTATAGGCGTCTCCTTTTTTCTTTTTTCTTTTTTCTTTTTTTATTTGGGGTAAAAGTATAGACCTAACCCCAGGGTAAATCATTTAGCCAAAAATCCTTGAAAATCAATGTGAGGTCATGAGGTCATGAGTTCGAACCTTGAGGTCAACTTTTCGGCGTACAGCATAGCAAGGTTGGTAGGACATGCCTCTAGTGACGGGTAACCAATTCCCGAATCTGGGTGTAGGCATGAATTCCCGTTATTATGCGAGTCCGTGTGTTACTGATGTGTGTGTTGAGGGGTCTGTGCACATATTCGGGGTTTGCCCCTCAGTTTTACTCTGATTAAACGACATTAAGTATTGATTTTGAAGTCGTCAGAGGACGGACCAAGAGGATTTATCCTCGCATAAAAAAAAAAGTATAGGCCATTAGGTGAGGTCGGATATCAGATCGACATTCAATCATAGATTATCAATCAACCAAATCAACGGCTAAAAAAAAAGGATGAGAAGCAACGAAACAAACCAAAAACAGAACAGAAAAGCAGGAACAGAGGAATGCATTGCAGAATACGGACGCAGGGATAAACGCTGATCCTTATCCATCCGCGTCATCCTGTGTCGTCCACTTCCTCTGATGCTTCACGCTTAACGTGTAATTATTAAAGATGGTTTTATTGCTGTTTAGTTTCTTAATTGAATCATGTTTTAGGTTTAGCTGTCCCCTCGAAACTAAATTAACCACGTCCCTCACTCACTTCTCTGGCGTAACTGCGCATCGCCGCATCTCCACGTGTCCCATTCTGACTCACCAACTTCTTATCAAATGGAATCTCAATCCCACGGGGCTCCACTCTAGGTGAGAGCTCTTGACTTTTCTCTTTCGGATGTTAATATATGGACACGTGGGTAGATTTGTTTGCCATGGATAGAAAATACCAAATGAAAGAAATTGTAACGACTTTGGGCCTTAGGGGATTCTTACTCAAGATTGATGATGTTCTCCGCATCTCCATTTTGTACCAATAAACCCTGTCCGAATGGACCTTCCCCAAACATCGCCATTTCCAAATATTTAGGTCCTGTATTTTGTAAACCCTAAATTTAAATAATTTTCAATGGTTCAGATCGTCTTTTTTTTTATTTTTTTTTATTTTTTTTTATAATATATATTGAAGAGTTCTGACATACTAGTCCTTGTGCCCACGCCATGAACAAAACTGAACACAAAGTAAAATGCATTTGGCATTTGATACTAGAATCTGAACAAATTGTCGTGATTATTGACTTGAAATTGAAAATTACCAGAAAGACTAAAATTTAGACAATCTTCTTCCATCACCCGACTTAACAGCTAATATAATAATATTATATTAATGGGTCAGGTTTTTCTTACATTTTATTTTATAAATATACCTACATCTCGTTTTCAAAACACCAATTCAAGTTGAAAATTTTGAGAAACCAACAGTTGTATAAGATATATTTCTTTTGTATATCACTTGTTTAAAAAATCATAGTGATCCAACTGCCAGATTTTAAAAAATCTTTAAAAAAAAAATGTTTCTAATTATAATAATTTTCCACTGTGACATTTTTTTTTTTTTTGAAACTAATAGTTTGACCATTGTGATTTTTGGCATAAATGACATACATAAGAAATCAACCATCAGTTTCTCAAATTAGTATTTTGAAAATGAAATGTTTGTATAGTTGTAACATAAGATGTAAGAAAACATATCCCTATATTAATACAATATAGTTGAGTGACTGGCCTAATATATCATGTTAGCCTAACATGTTTGGATAAATAAAATATGGTCAAAGTTTAAGCAACATTCATTTAAATTTTAGATCCAATAGTATACATGTATATTATTTCATGAAGTTAAGGTCCAATATAAGGAAGAAATTATGTTTCCACAATTCTACAACTTGCTCGATAATATTTTACTATCAGTGGATGGTACGCGGTTTAATGATATATATCCTCACTTTTAAGGGATAATTGTTGAATTCGAATACATAAAAGTATTTAATATTTATTTACTAGTATTAGGGGCTGAGATAAGGATAATTTAGGTTATATATAGTTAGGAAAAAAATGTGGTTCCATTGAGGATAATTTACCAATATTTTTACCAATGATTTACAAAACCTCAATGTGGAAACTGTATTTTGGGAATCCACCGTTGGATTGATGATATCACAGGTTTTCATAACCATTGATGATGTAGCTATTAATCTCCTATCGACTGAATATTTTGTAAACATGATATGTATAAGAGGAATATTTAATCTAGCAATGTGTTTCTCAAAATACAATTCCCACATCAGATTTTTGCAGAACAGTGATTAAAATACTATCAAAAGTACTGATAAAGAAATTGTGTCATTTCACTAAATACCTCCGGCATTCACAGGATACTATTGAATATAATGATAAAAATTTATCTGAATCTTGAGAGTTATCACTTCGTATAAAATTACAAATTGGAACTGCTTTTAGCTCACTTTTCCCAAAATCCCGTTGCGGATCACAGTACCCACTTTGGATAAAGACATTTTTAGTGCCTTTAAGACATGTTGGATGCCCAAATTAGTATCTTCTCGCTGTTCTATCTTATTCAATAATTTGGCCTTTGTTTTTTGTGCGTAATTTCCCATTAAGAATAAGATGGAAGAAATCTTCTGTACCACAGAAGGAAAAGTCATGTTCTGTACTTGTTCGAAGTGTGGACGTAACCACGCACCGCGATATTTATCATGCTCGTGCAAGGTGGGCAGCGGCCTGTCACCTGTGGCGTGTCTTTGCCGCTCAATTATTGCATTATTACACCATTTGGATTTACGCCACAGAAACCGCCCTAGTTATACTTCCATAATGCGAGCACCGAATGGCCTGCCTGTGCTGCCTTTACTGCTCAGCTAAATATATACAATAAATAGACATCTCTATGAACTTAACACCATTCATATTGGAGTTGGCATGTCTATCAATTGTCATGACCAACACTAGCCTCGGTTGTATCCACACAACTTCGATAAGATTTTCAAAGATTTGATTTGATTAATTCTTATATTTTTTAAAAGCAGTTCCGATATAATCAGTATATACTTACTTAAGTTATGTAAAGATGAAATTCATAATTAATTTTGAAATACATATTTTTAAAAACTTATTGTTGGATTAGATATTATATTTATGAATGTCTTGCATTCCAAAAGTTACAGTGATCCGATATTATAATTTCAAAACATAGTTATGAAAAACTGTGACTGCTAAAAACTGTCACAGTTTTTCTTAGTGACATTTTCAATAAACTGACTATTACATATCACTGTGACTTTGAGTAGACATGACATGCATAAGTATAGTATTTAATCCAATGGTTAGTTTGTCAAAATATATATCTCACAATTATTTATGAGCTTTCATGCTTAGATAAGCATATAAAAGCATATGCTGACTCGATCGTTTACGTTTTTAATGGAAAGTTTTTATTTGGGCTTTCTATTTTTAATTTATTTATATTTGAAAGTGTTACAATATCAAAATGAGAGCTCCTTTCATATTAATTTGGTGCCATTGTGCTTTGATGGGAAGCTCTCATATTAGACACTATTGTATTCTAATGAACTTTAAATTAGTGGAAAATATGATGTGAACTACTTGGCAGAAAATGACCATTACAAAAGAAATTTCCAAATATGAAAAGTACTGATGCCTTCGTCAAATTTGGGAGTCATGAATCACACCACTACATTTTTCTTTTTGCGATGATTCCAAAATTTGGAAATAAAAATTTCTAATGAGGGTATTGAAAATGCACTTATCACTTACTGTATGGCAGTTGTTTTGTTTTTTTTTCGGAAATTCTGGAATATATAGGAATTCAAGTTCATCACTTCAAATAAACCACCACAAATTCACCAAAAACGAGAATCGAACCCTGAATCTAAATGGTGGGTTAGGTTAATACTCAGTAAAATTGAATTAGAAAAATGACATATTGTTTGATCAGCTTTGACCATCTATCTATTGATGTTATTATGAATAGGTCCATCAGAATTTGTGGCACATGTCGCAATGAATGGTGGGCTAGGTTCATCAGTTTTACCCGTGTTTATACTATAGATAGAGTACGAAGTTGGCCACTTAATCTCATCTGACGTCCCTATCAGTCGGTGGAATGCATCCCGCCTTAAGAAAAAAATAAAATTATTAAATTTGTACACGTGAAAGTATATCAACAGCAATTTATTAGAATTCGGGATTTGTGATGGGAATAAATTTTTATGATTTGTGCGAATAAAAAAAATCTCTTAATCACATCCTTTGCTGTAAGAAATTTATGTGGAGATATTATTTTTTGGCTGTTTGGGGCCTCAGTGAATCCAAACCCCTACTTGGGT